>PVJH01032863.1:0-22196 GCA_004026705.1 Nesogale talazaci | reverse complement strand
GGTGGTGGGTTTGAAGGGCTAACTGCATTAGCAATCCCAATTCCTACTGAGTCCCCTTGTAGTCTCTTTCAGTCCGTCTAATGCCTTTAACAGGAGCCCTGGTCGTGCTGCCTGGTAAGCCTTGGGATACCAGCCCCAAGATCTGTTCAAACCCACCAGCCATCCCGAGGGGGTAAAATGAGGCTGTCTGTGCCAGGAAGGGTTTGTAGCCTCCGAAGCCCTGGAGATCGATAGGGTGGCTGTCAACAGAATGACTGTGAGTTTGGTAATGAGTTTTAAAGAACCCAAATCCCCCCAGTGAATGAGTGCCAGGCAGCATCCCAACCCCCACCAGGCCACCTTCCTCACAACCTCCTTCCTGATTCCAGGCCCCAAGGTGCAGGTAGGTGCTTGCTGGATGAGGCTCCGTGGGGCACGTGATCTGGAAGCAGCTGCACAGTGGCCCCCCTGCAGCCTCAGCCACCGCCTCTGCCTCTGCTATTGGTCCCGCACATGCCCTGCACTCTCAGGCCTGACTCTGGACGCTGGTCCCGATCGATCGCTGCTACCTGCAGGCAGTGCCGCTACAGGGGCTCTGCCAATCCTTTTCCATCCCCATCCTCATCCCCTATTGCCACCCCTTACCTAAATTGCAAAGTCCAGCACAATCCTTGTCCCGCCCAGCTATAAAACTGACCGCCAGAATGCAGTGGATAGAGCCAGCCCTTGGGTTTGGCCTGGAGGACTGCTTCCTGTCCTCTTAAATAGTTCAATGCTCACCTCACTTCTTAGTGATGCTACAGGGTAGGGCAGAACTGCCCCGGGTGGGTCTCTGAGCCTTCAACTGTTAAACAGGAGTAAAAGCCCTCTCTCCTTCCCTTGGTTTCAAGCTGTGGGAGATTCCGATCACAGCCCAACAAGTAACCATGACACCACCAGGGTTTCAGATTTAAGGGGATTTAAATCCCTGCACCCAGTGTCACAGTGTGTATGCTGGGAGGTGTTGTCTAGTAATCATTTGGCTGCTACCTGTGAGGTTGGCGGTTCAAATTCTCTAGCTTCTCCAGGATTGACTTTCCAGAGGGGAATCCTTGGATAGGGAAGGTCAGTGTGAGTCTGAGTCACTCGAAGGCAGTGGGTTTGCATATTGAACACCTGTCTCTACTTCAACAGTGTCTGTCTAGGAGAACTTAAGAGAACTCAGAGCTAAATGTGTCAGCATCAGGCAGTTTGGATTTCCCCTGCTGAGAGTTCTGAAAAGTTGGCATCAAGATACAGGTCACTTCTTCTGTTTGGATGGATCTTAACTTAATCCTGTAGGTGAACATTTCGACTGTTTCCAACATTTGCCTTTTTAAAAAAAAAAATCATTTTATTGGGGACTCTTATCACCATCCATCCATCCATCCAGCGGGTCAAGCATATTTGTACATATATGTTCCTGTCATTGTTTTCATAACATTTTCTACTTGAGTCCTTGATATCAGCTTGTTTTCTCGCTTCCGCTCCCTACCTCTTGATTCCTTGATAATTTATAAATTATTGTTTTTTTTCTTGTCTTACACCGACCTCTGTCTCCCTTCCCCCACTTTTCGGTTGTCCGTTCCCCTAGGAGGGGTGGAGGGGGCTACCTGTTAAAGCAGACATGTGATGAATTTGAGGGGGCTGCAAAAATTCCTGGAGGAAAATTCCATTACCTTTGAGTTCCATTTCTTCATGAATTTTTGGAAGTCCTCTCATAGAATTAATTGACTGATATAGCTTCTTTATTTTTCTCCTGAGGCTGTAAATCTTTTTTTAAAAATAATTTTATTGGGGGCTCTTACAGCTCTTTATCACAATCCATGCATCCATCCATAGCGTCAAGCACATTTGTACATACGTTTCCATCTTCATTTTCAAAACATTTCCTCTTTCCTCAAGCCCTTGGTATGGGCTCCTCATTTTGATGCGGCTTCTTATCTTCATTCTTAGGAGTGGAAATGGCTGGCTCAGAGGAACTGTTGATTTACTGCTGTTTTGCCATGCACCAGTGCTTACTCCTGATGGGCGAGTTCAGGAAGCTCTTTTCTGAATGAGTGGTGTTTAAATCTCTGCTGGTCCAGTCATCCTCGGATATTTTTCTTTGCATTACTTTCATTATTAATGCACGCGAAATATGATGTTTATTGACTTTTAGGCAGTGTTACATTTTTTTTTCTTTTCTCTCTCTCCTCTCTCGGTATTTTCCATTTGTCTCCACTGACTTGTGTTCTCCTGGTTTTTTTACTAGGATTTTCTTTAAGGGACCTAAGCCATCAGTCATTAACCACAAACCAGACTCACTGTCATTGAGTCATCCTGACTGATAGCCACCCTGTACCTAGGATGTCAGAACCGCCCCTGTGGCCTGTGGAGACGGGACTCTTCATGGAAATAGAGCCTCTGCTTTCTCACAGTGGACAGCAGCTCACTGCATAACCCAGTACGCCACCACCAGGTCTATTTTCCTAATGTATCCCCTGAGGTTAGGGCACATTTGGCCTAATAGATAGTAGTAGGAATATCATTTTCTCTTACTTTAAAATATTGCTTCTTTAGTGTTGAGAAGGAAAACTGACCCCCTAACTCAGCAGTTTCTACATCCCTGCTTCCTTGAGCTCCCGATTGCCTCTTCCAGCTATGCCGCCAGCCTTAGACCCTTTGCTGAGTTGTTGCTCCCTCCCCCCCCCCCCCCCCTTCACATAAACTTCCCATCCTCCTATGAAAATTCCTACCGAATCTGCAGGGGTGCTGTGATCAATTCGATTATAGGTAAACTATTCTTAAAAAACCTAGTGCCCACGACGTGGATACTTCCGGGAGGTTTCTCTCCCCGGGCTCTGTCCAGGTGGCATGGAGGAGCACAGGGCCCAGCGCCCCGGGATGTACGATCCTTTTCCACAACGTTGGAGCTCGGGACTTGAGCCTGCCCTGCATATTCCTTCAGCTTCTCAGAGTCCTGTGAATCGTGACTGAGGAGACCAACCATGCAGGAAACAGCCCTCTTATGCACCCCGCCTGAGTCTAGGTTCTCTTTCATGATGCGTTAGTTAGACTTTAAAGGAAAAAAATTGCCCAGTGCGCCCTTCTCCCCTTCTGAAGCAAAGAACATCAGAGATGAGTGCAAATTGCACAAAGGACAAATGCATCATTCAGACCTTCACCTCCACAGGCCTGAGACCAGAAACACTGCTCTGCAAGGGATGGATCCACTGTAGGCGGTCCTAGGGAGAGAGGGAGAGAAGTGGGACGGACCACTGTGCATCATGAGAAAGCTCAACCCTTGAGAAGAGGACCCTGGGATTCCTGGAGGTGACCACACCCCAGTGGCTCAGCTTTCAACCAGGCGTTGGCGTTGTTGTTGTTGTTAGGGGCTGTTGAGTTGGTGTGGGCTCATAGCGACCGTACGAACAACAGAAAGAAGCACTGCCATCCTCGGAACAGCGGTGCCGGAACCATGACGGCAGCCGCTGTGTGAGTTCATCTCCTTGTCAGTCTGTTTTTCTTTTTTCCTCTCTCAATGACCTCCTACTTTACTGAGCACAATCTCATTTTCCAGGGTTGATAACATACCCAAGTAGTAGATTGGTCTATAAGGAAGTACCTTCCCTAGAACTGCCGACCGCAGGCCATCAGAAGGGTATCATCATCCCTGGGATAAAGCTCAGAAGGCAGCATGGGCAAAGGAGGATGAAGGGAAGGAAGTGGGAAGAGTGCTTTGGCGGGGGGATTGCAGTCACTCTCACTACACAATGTATGCACTGCATGGGAAACCCCTGTGCTCCATCAGCAGTCACCTGAATCACAGTTGAAAGCAAGACAGAAAAACAATGCTCAAGGAAGATTCTTTCACTAGGTAGATAGCAGTTGTGTTTTTACTCAAGTAATATTTAAATGGCGTTTCTATCTTTGTTTTGTTGCCAACAGTACATCAGTTTCTTATGAGCTCAGTGTGCATTATGTGTATGGACATGGTACATGTTGAAAATAATAATGTTATTTGGTTTTCAGAATACTTCCAGAAATACATTGGGCTGAAAGTTTAAAGATTATCTCTGGGTAATAGATCCAGGAATTTACGAGTTCATGGAATTAGAAGTTCTGTTCTCAGTGTCCTCTGTTTGGTCAGGATTCTTCTGTAGGATCTTGGATCACAATGTTCAGTATTGGCAGCCGGGCACCATCCAGTTCTTCTGGTCTCATAACAAAGGAGCAGCTTTTCATGGTGACAGTTGACTACCCATCCGTATCCTTCCATTCCACTGACTCCCCCATTTTCCCTTGTTGCTCTGGGTGAATAGAAATCAGTTGTGCCTTGGATGACTGCCTGCAGGATTTTACTATAGTAAGACACCCTGCGATCATCTCGGTGGTAGAAGGGAAGCATTTAACAGGTTATTCGGTCACTTTAGCTGGGATGTTCCATGGAAAAATGACCATAAATCTCCAGACCAAGGAACCAGCTCCTATGAAATGTTTGGTTGTACACAACAGCTTCAGCTGCTTTTTTTCCGTTGTGGTTGTAAACATGACTATCTCCCAACCCTAGAGAACTCAGCTGTTTTCTTTTACAAGTTACCGGCAGTAATTGTATGTTAAAAAAAAAAGTATATTAATTGATTTTGCTGCCCTATCCTTAGTCAATGTGATATTTCCCCACCATTAATTCCCATTTCTGTCTCCTGCTCCTGATAACCAGTACTTTGTCTTCTTGTGTTTGACTTCACGTAGTACATCTGACAGCTCTTTCCACATGTAGCTGGCGTGCTTCAGGACCTCATTTTTCCTGCTGGCAGAGTAGTATTCCAGTCTAATGTATATTGTCTTCATCCATTCTTGGGCATATAAGTGGTTTCCATCTTATGCAAATAGCACTGCCATAAGCATTAGTGCACAGTCTCGTGTTGAGTGTCTGTTTTCAAGTCTTCTAGGTGGATGCCAAGAGTGGACTGGCTGGCTCACTGGGTAGCTGTCACGTGTTTCCCACAGTGACTGTGCCACTTTGCATCCCCTCCAGCAGGAGATAAAGATTGCCGGTTTTTCCACATCCTTACCGACATGTGTGTTATTTCCTTTTAAAATCTTAACGGATCATGGTGGGAGTATAATGGTATCTCATCGGAATTTTGATTTGCCATCTGATTGCAAGTGCTAATGAGTATCTTTGCATGTGTTCAGTAGCCGTTTGACTTTGGTGAAAGGTATATTTGCACTTTATGCCTCCTCCTTTTTTTTTGGTTAGGTTGTCTTTTTGTTAAGTTTTTATATGTATTTTTGACTAAGTGTTATATGCATTTTAGATTCTTGTTGGGTGTATGGAACTTTCTTTTTTAAAAAAGCTGTTTTATTGACATAATTCTCATAGACAACTCAGCAGTTCAATCATATTAAAAAGTTATATAACAACACAATCAATTTTAGCACATTTTCTTCTTTCCTGTACTCATTGTAATGGACCTCTCCAGCCTTTCCTGTTTCTCCTCAAGAAACCAGTAATCCAGTTACTGACTCTGCAGATTGATTTATCTATCCTGGATTTCATATACAGAAAAACATACCCCCAAAACAATAAAAACACAAAAGCAAAGCTATCAACAGCAAAATAAAACAGAAACGCCTCAGTCAAAAAGAAAGCAGAAAATACTAAAACTAGAAGAAATTAAAATTGGGTTAAAAGGGAGGTCACATGAGAGGTGTTAGATCATAACCTGACTGTATCTGCAATAATCCACTCCTCAGTGAACTCTGTGTCATGGCATGGCGACTCATCCCCTGTCTCTGGTCAGAGGGAATGCAGGGGATGAAGGCTTTATCTATCTGTATTCCCCCTTCACTTTTTTTTAGTGGAAACAATGTTAAAATGGGTCAAAAGGGAGATGAAATTAAACCAATACATTTTAGCCTATCTACATCTGCCATGGTCGACTTTGCAGTGTGCTCTGTCTGATGATAAGGTTATTCATATTCCTTTAACTGTGGTAGAAGGGATTCACTGAAACCTTAGTTCGTAGGTAGACCTTCCAAGTGAAAGCTGGGCTTCCGCTGCCATCCACAGCCTTCGCCGAACTCGGTGGTCACAATTTCACTTCAAGCTGTGACACCATTTCTTCCTTTGGATTTGGATTTCATTGTTTACAATCCTTGAGTCACGCAGGCAGGTGTGCTTCTTCCATGTGGACTTCGTTGACATCTCACTTAAACGGCTGCTTGTTTGAAGACACATCTTTCTGATAGCCGGGCACCATCTGGTTCCTTCACCACACTTTGCTTTAGCACCCGTACATTCAGTGAATTCTTCATAGGGGCAAGCACTGAGCATGCCATAAGAACTAACTGTGCTTAGATTGGTGCTAGAGTTAAGTGTGAGCCCCCAACCCATCCATCTAGCTGTAGTGTGCAGAGATCTCTGGTTCACTTTACAGGCATCATTATTTTATGATGGAGAACATTAGGAAGCATACCCTTGGGGCATAAGGTAATTCTGTTGATCATATTAATTTAGCTGATGCAATGGAATTTAAAACACCATGGGGAAAAGGAAATTATACAAGTGTAGTCTGGCTACACTCCCCAATACATGAATTGTTGACTCGTACAGGCTAAACTCTTAAGTGGCCGGACATGATTTACAGAGACAATGGGGGGGTTGGTGACAGGGCAGAACTTTAAATAGCATTCATTCACAAAAACCTACCAGTTTCATACAGACTATAATGAAAGAGGGAGGGTATTACTTGAGTAAATGTATGATAGTCCCGAGCTGCCATTCATTGGATACCCTCAAGACAAGAGCTCAGAACCAAAGTCCACCGACTACCATTTCCATAACCTTGCAGTAGCAGTCATCTGCTTCTCACATTAGGGAGTTTCAGCCTCAAGGCTAAGGGCTGCAGGTGAGTGAGGTAAAGCCCAGTTCACCTAGTGGGTCTCCACCTTAAATCCTCTTTGGTGTACTTTATGGAGGATGCTGTTCTCCTCAGAAGGACCACATCCAAAGTCCCCGAGGTCTGGAGCACAAGGGCTGCCTAGAAGCCAGGTCAAAGGGTCCAGTAGGAAAAATTTTTTGATGGGCCAGGTTTTAATTTTTAGGAGGTTCCATTTATTTATTCTGTCTTTTGTGGTTTGTGCCTTTGTTATTATAGAGAGAATTTGTTGTTGAAAGCTAGGTCTGACAGCATTGCTCCTGTTTGTTCTTTTAAGAATTACATGGTTTTGCACCTTAACTTATTCAGAATTTTGTATATGTGTATGGAGTGAGGCAAGGGTCTGGTGAAAATCAAATTTCCTCAGCACCGTCTATTAAAGAGCTGCTCTTCTTTCCCCACCACAGAGCCTTATTAACACCCTTGTCAAAAAGCAGTTGACAGTAGATATGTGACTCATTTTTCTGGACTCTCAAATCTATTCCATTGGTCCCTGTATCTCTGGGTATACCAGTAATAGGCTGTTAGGATCACTGTAGCTCTAAAATACTGCCATCCATTGGAGTCTGATTCACAGTGACCGTATGGGGCAGGGTAGATCCGCCCTTTTGGGTTTCTGAGGCTGTATCTCTTTATGGTGAGTGAGCAGAAAGCCTCATCGTTCTTCTGTGAAGCAGCTGGTTGGTTGGAATCGCCAAATTTGGCAGTTAGCAGTGCACCATACCACCCACTTTGCCACCAGGGCTCCTCGCTCTTTTTTAAAGCCAGGAAATGTGAGCCTTCCTACCGAATTCTTCTCTTTCAGCATTGAAAAGGAAATCTCTTTGGAGACTTTTGCCTTTCCTTGTAAAGTTGAGGATTAGTTTTTCTGTTTCTGCAAAGAAGGCTGTTGGGATTTTGACTGGGATTGCATGGAAACTGTCGCCTGCCGTGGGAAATGTTGATGGCTTACCGGTATGAGGCCTTCTGTTCACGCACAGGGCACTTTTCTGTGTATTTACGCCTTTCATCTCTTTCAGCCACAGTTCCTAGATTTCATTGCATAGCTGTCCCTTCGTCCTGGGGGGAAGCACATCATGCTCGGTAAAGTAGAAGGTTAGTGACAAAGAGGGATGTCCCCCGATAAGATGGGCGGACACAGTGGCTGAAACACTGGGCTCCCCCAGGAGCAGAACGGGTGTGAGGATGATGCAGGACCTCGCAGGGTTTCCTTTTGTTACGTGCAGGTTGCTGTGGAATCGGACAACACCGACCAGCAGCAGTATTTTATTATTTTAAGTGGACTAACATATAATTGACACATCGTATAGCTCAATGGTTTAAGCTTTAAAAATAGTCATCATCTATTTTTTGCATCATAGTGCAGTCATCACACTACAATCCATTGTAGAACATTTTCTTCTTTTGGGGACTCATTATTCACTCCCCCTTTGCCAACCACTTCTGCCATGACCGTCGGAAACCACTGACCTCGCTATTGTTTCTGTAGCTCTATCTGTTTTTGGATTTCAGATATGAAAATGAAAAGGGGAAACAATCCTGTAACAGTAACAAAGTGCAGAAAAGAAAAACCTCTGTTGAAAAGAAGGCAGAAAATAGTAAAAACAAGGACAAATTTAAAATGGGTCAAAAATGTTAAGGTGTTACATTCTGACCCAGCTACATCTGCGTTAGTCGACTTTCCAATGCGTGCTGTCTGTGAGCCAGGCTATGCACATTCCTTCCGCGTGCCAGAGGGGAGTCACTGGAGGCTTAATCAGTGGAAGGCCCCAGCTGAGGGATTTGGGGTGTTCACTGCCATCCATGTTTTTCTGCGACCCAGGTGCTCAGAATTTAAATTCTAATACAGTTCCTCTGCCTTGCCTGGATTTTACTATTTACAATCCTTTGATCACACTAGCTGGTGTGCTGCTTCCCTGTGGACTTAGCTGGCAACCTTACTTGGACAACTGCTGTGTCAAGCATGCATTTACGACCTCAGATGCTATTCTTTTTTTTTTTTTTTTTTGTGGGCATCACTGCCTCTGGTGGTCGTGGGTGCTCCCCAGTGCTGCTTCTGAGAGCTGCTGCTGGATTTGAACCGCCAAGCCCGCGGGCCGCAGTCCTGCACTCAACCACTTACGCCACCGGGGCTCAGCCCTCGGATGCTATTCTTTCTGGTAGCCAGGCACCATCTGATTTCTTCCCCCATACTTTCTATATCTTCATTGATCTCTTCATGAGGGCAGTATTGTGTAGGACAGCATCCTGAGAAACAGTTATTCTTAGATTAGGGCTACACTTAAGTCTGAGCTCAAAGTCCACTGACATAGATAGCTCTGGTTTAGATATGTCCCTGATTTCACTTTAGAGACATCATTATCATTTTATTAGGGAATGTTGTAAATTATCCCCGTGGGACAGAAGGCAATTCTATTGACTGTGTTCTTTATTTTGCCAATTGGTATAGGGTTTAAAGTACTGTTTAGAAAAGGAGAGTATACATATGAGACTACATTTTAAACTAAAATACATGGATTGCACAGCTTAAAAATTTATGTGACTGTACACTGTTTACACAAATAATGAAGGTTGGAGATAGAGCAAAACATTCTATAATGCTCACTTAGCTAAGGCAGAACTATTCCTGCTGGATCAAGACATGTCATAAGGAATCAAAGAGTATGAAAATAGCAAATATATGGTAGCCTTCAGTTGACATTTATTGGGTACATACAAAACGAGATTTGAACTAAAATTTAATGACTTCAGAATCTATAACCTTGTAGTTATCTGCTTCTCACACAAGAATGTTTCAGCCTTAAGTTCAAGGGAATACTTCAATTCCTTTAACATACCACAGGTATCAGGGGGTGGCCGGCCTCCTGATATACTCATAGCAAGGGTTCAACAGGCAGTTGCGTGGCGATAATTATTTATTATAACACCGATATAGAGATCATGAGAGAGAAAAGAGCATTACAGGTTACAAATATATCCTTTCTTGACTCATGCTCACCTCCACCCGCTAGGTGGTCCACGTGGAGAGGGAGACAGGGAGACAGGCGGCTTGGATGGAGGCAGGCTGAGAGAGAGCTGGGGAAGGGATTACATGATGAGGGAGAGCTCTGGTGCTGAGGGGCAGGCATCGGAGAGAGAGAGCCTCTATCTTAGGTCCCTCCCTATATGCCCTCTGGAGCCAAGTCAGGCCACCAATTACAGGTAAAGACAATACATCACAGGAAGGGGTTGTGCCATGTGCATACATAATAGGAAAGGGGGGCTATCAGGGTCCTGAATGTGGCTAAACAGGTTAGGCTAGACATCATTAACATCCGCATGTGAATCTGCCCACAGGCTTCAAAGGAAGGGAACCATCATCCTGACCACAGGGGAGTTAGCTCTGTAGTGAGACAACACAAAAGCCTTTAGTAACTGGGAACTACAGGGGCTATAGCTAACTTCATAACACCTGCTGGTAAACAGTTTGCCAAATATTTGGAGTATAATAGTGGTGGAAAAGTCCTGACTTCACACAACACACAGGTGTTCTGCAGGTCTAACTAGATAAGATAGGCTGGAAAAACAATCTGGAGGAGAAAGCAGCAGGACCTGGGAGTGGGGAGTTGGGGAAAGGAAGTGATGTTATTAAACCCAGGGACCAGGGAACAACAAGTGATCTCAAATCGGTGGTGAGGCAGCCTGGTAAGACTTGATCAAGGCTTATGTAACCGAGAGGAGTTACGGAAACCCAAATGAAGGCTGAGCATGATAGTGGGACAAAAGGAAAGTAAGAGGAAAGAACTAGGAGGCCAAGGGCATTTATAGAAATCTAAATATAGGCATATGTATGTGCACATATTTATAGGTTTAGTATTAAGTTAGCAGATGGACATAGGGCCTCCACTCAAGTACTTCCACAGTGCAAGAATACTTTGTTCTGTTAAACTGTCATTCCATGATGCTCACCTTCCTGACATGATTGCTGAAGACAAAGCAAGTTCATAAGCAAATATGGTGAAGAAAGCTGATAGTGCCCAGCTATAAAAATATATAATGGGCTGAGCCCTGGTGGTGTAGTGGTTGTGTGCGGAACTATGGCCCACATGGTTGATGGTTCAAATCCAGCAGCAGCTCTCCAGGAGCAAGACTGGGCTTCCTACTCCTACCAGGGTAGTGATGTGAAAGAAAAAAAAAGATATAACGACCGGAGTCTTAAAGACTTGAAGGGAAACAAGTGGCCTTCTAGCTGAGAAGCAACAAAGCCCATGTGGAAGAAGCACACCAGCCTGTGTGATCACGAGGTGTCAAAGGGATCAGATATCAGGCATCAAAAAACAACAAATCAAGTCATTGTGGATGAGGGGGGATGCAGATTGGAGACCCAAGACCCATCTGTAAGGAGCCAAGCTAGTCAGGGTGCAGTGTAGCAACGATGAAACATGCAACTTTCCTCTAGTTCCTATATGCTCCCCCCCCCTACACACACTATCATGATTACAACTTTACCTTACAAATCTGGCTAGAACAGAGGATGTACACTGGTACAGAAAGGAACCGGAAACACAGGTCATCCAGGACAGATGTTCCCTTCAAGACCAGGGGTGAGAATGGCTATACTGGGAGAGTGGGATAGAAAGAGGGAACCGATTATAAGGATCTATATATAAAATCTCCTCCCAGGTGGATGGACAACAGAAAAGTGGGTGGAGGAAGACATTGGACAGTGTACAATATGACAAAATAATAATTTATAAATTATCAAGGGTTCATGAGAGAGGGAGGAACAGGGAGGAAGGGGGAAAATGAGCTGATACCAAGGGCTTAAGTAGAAAGCACATGTTACAAGAATGATGATGGCAACAAGTGTACAAATGTGGTGGACACAATGGATGGATGTATGGATTATGATAAAATTTGCATGAGCCTCCAATAAAATGATAGAATCTACAGCAGGTGTGTTTAAGGTAAAGTACAGTTGCTTAGTGGAGTTTCCAAATCGGATCCTTCTGGTGTGGCCTGCAAAGCAAATTTTTCACCTTGGAAGGAGAGTCTAAAGTCTCATTTATCTGTAGCACATGGATTGGGTCACTAAGGGATGCATAGAAAGTAGGTCACATAGTGCCTAGGAACATAGTGCCATTGGGTGTGTGTGTATGTGTGTGTGTCTGTATATGTGATGGTGAGCATCTTTCCCTACCACAAGAAGAGAAATCACCTTCCCAGAGACATGCCCACTCCTACAGGATTAAACTCTCTTTTCAGCCTCATTGAGCACCCTTGTTGACCCTCTCTTGACTTGGGCCAACTGTAGAACGATATTACATGACAAGAACGGATGGGCCTTCTCCGGCTAATAGGAGAACCTGATCCCCACTGAGGTCCAGGTAGTTAAGATGGACAATTGAAGGGATGTGCAGATCTGTGGGTCGGAAGCCTTGGGCATGCACGCTGCCACCACCAGTCATGCTTTATTCTTTTAGATGCTGTTGTGAATGAAATCAGTTCCCTCATTTCCCTTTCAGATTTCTCATTGCTGGTGTAAAGAAACCAAACCGGTTTTATTTGTTTGTCGCCTTTCTACCCTGCAACTTCACTAAATTCCGCTATGAGCTCTGTACGTTTTCTTATGGACTCTGGAATTTCCGTAGATATGATCATACTCATCTGAATAGAGCTGGTCCTGCTTCTTCTTTTTCAACCTGCATGCCTTCTCTTTCTTCTTGCTTTATTGCTCTGGTCAGGATCCCTAACAGAATACTGCATAGAGGTGGTGGAAACAGGCATTCTCTGTACTTGATTTGAAGGGGCAAACGCTCAGTCCTTCTCCAGTAAGTGCCTAATGTTTTATGTTCTCCACAGTTTATATCCGTTATTGAGTCGGTCCAGTAACTACTGACTTGAGTTTATCCTGCCAAACAGTTTTCCGTAGTGATTGCAACCTTTCTACCACTAGCACCATAGAGTTCTACTTGGGTGGCATCCTTGTCGATACTTAACTGTCGACAAAAAAAAAAATTTTTTTTTTTTTTGTTGCTGTTTTGGAGGATGTGTGTGAACGTAGCTCCTTGCTTTTAATGTGCATTTCTGGGTAACTAATGTCGCACACCTTTACAAGTGCTTGCTGGCTGTTGGAATAGCTTCTTCTGATAAGCCTTTAAAAGGATTAAATGGTTTTGCCTTTTTTTGTTGATTTGGGTCACACATAGAATCTGCCGTTCACACCCACCAGCTACTCCCAGCGAGGATGATGAAGCCCACGATTCTCCCAGAAGCTGGTTGTCCTGGAGCCCCAAGGGACACTTCTCCTGAGCCTGGTGGGCCGCTGTGAGTGAGAATTGACTCAGTGGCAGTGAGCTTGGTGCTTTGGTTTTGTATGTTCTGCAAAGTCTTTGGTCAGAAGTGCCTTTTCCCAGTTTGTGACTTGCCTCTTCAACTTTTGTTTGTTTGTTTTTGGGCATCACTGCCCTCAGGTGGTGGGAGTAGGAGGCCCAGCCTTTGCTCCGTGGAGCTGGAATTGAACCTCCATCCCAGTGGGCTGCAGTCCCATGCACAGCCACTACGCCACCGGGGCTCAGCCCTCCTCTTCAACTTTCTGATGGCAACTTGTGATGAGAGAACTTTTAAATGCATACGCTCTCCGCTGTTTTCTCTTTAAATGCCGTTTCCTGCCCCCTCTCGAGTCCATGTCGCACATTTGTCGGTCCTTTTTCTTTGCTGTACTTCCACTTTGGTCATTTCTGCGTTTTCCCTTCCTTTTCTGCCTGCTCCAAACAGGTTATTATCTTCTTTGTCATTTCAGTCGACGGGGCTCTGGCTCACGGCGACCCTGTGTGGGACAGAGCGAGTCTCTGCCTGCCCTGGAGAGGCTCAAGGCAGTGCTGGTGCCCACGGCGCAGCTTCCGCGACCGTTCACCCCGCGGGGCTTTCCACTCACCGGCCCCTTTCCTGAGCACGCTGTCCGGTCTAGGCGTCGCTCTCTGCTGAGCAGCCCTGGTGGGGTCGTGGTGCCCCAGCGGGCTGCGAGCGGCAAGGCCAGCGGTTCTCGACCACCAGCCCGGCTGCGGGAGAAGCGCAGGACTCTCTGCTTCTGCAAAGAGTGATGGTCTCAAAACCCACAGGGGCAGTTCTGTCCTCTCCTGGAGGGTTTGCTCTGAGTTGGAACGGACTCAAAGGCAGTGGTTTGTTTTTGGGTTTTTTCTTTTTGTTGGCTCTTCTGATAACATATCCAGTAAGTAAATGAGACATGGTCTCGCCATCCTCTCTTCTAAGAAGATGTCCATTGGTGTGGTGGGTTCTTCTGGCAGTCTGTGGTACTTTCAATGTTCTTTGCCAGTACCCCAATTCAAACACAGGTCGCTGTCCTTCACATCGCGGTCATTTCATTGATCCATGTCTAGTGCATGATCTGAGTCAGAACAGACTTGATGGCAGACAGACAAGATAGAGTTGGTTTTAGTTATATAGCTATATCGTTTCTAGATTCCCCACCCCCACCCCGCCTCCCGTTTTGCTTTGTTTTATGGTTTCCAAATCTCTGCCAAAATTCTTATCCGTACAGTTTTCTCGACTTTATCCATCCCGGTGGTTTTAAGCTTTACAGGTCATGCATTCACCATCCGAACCCCCAAAGCGGTTTCTGTTGTTTGCTCTTGTTGTGGTCGTGGCTCGCCTGCTCATGGGCGTGGGGGACTTTCCGTGGGTTGTGGACATGTGGAGAAAGCCTGACTCCCTGGTGATAGAGGTCTGCAGAGGGGAGCGATTGACGCTTTTGTGAGGGGCAACTAGGGGCGACCTCGCAAGGCGGTCTCCGTGAAGAATGGGAGCCATCGAAGGCCAGGCTTCCTTCTCTGACAAGGTCTGCCCCTTTCCAACCTGCAGCTGACTCCTCTTGGGAGCGTGTTGACCAGGATGCGTCTTTCTGGTGGGGCGTCAGTATCATTTGTCTCTGGAGCCCCATGAGTCTTTCAGAAGGAAGTTCTCAGTTGAGCAAGCTCAGCCCTTAGCTACTGGTCCCTGAGTTAGCAGTGTCCGTGGAAGGAAGGGGGAGGTGGCCCCTCATTCCTGGGCTTCCTTTCTCCCCGGGTTTAGATCTCCATCCATTTCTTAGCCCCTTCCTTTTCATGCCCTGATCCTTTATACAGAATTAAATAGATTTTTTTTGGGGGGGGCATCACTGCCCACTGGTGGGAGTGGGAGGCCCAGCCTTGCTCCTGGAGAGCTGCTGCTGGATTTGAACCGCCAAGCCAGTGGGCCAAAGTCCTGCACTCAACCACCATGCCACCGGGGCTCAGCCCCGATTTTTTTTTTTTTTTCCTTTTTAAGATTAAGGAGAAATTGTTTTTAGTAGGAGGTTTGATCCCAAACACCTGTTTTACCTATTCCCCCATTTCCAGGTAGGGTAATCCTGTTTTGTTTTTAATTTCATTACTTAAAAACTACTTCGAACCTATTTTTGTGTCATGAAACAAAAATCATCTAAGTAGAACTCTTCCCCGAATATGATTGCTTTCCCACATAATCCTGTTTTACCCCATTGCTTAGTCATGCCACTGGGAGTGCCCTTTCTGTTCCAAGAGACAGAAATCCAAGGCACATGCTGTCTGCAGGAATTATATTGGCTCAAGTTACCAAAGAGGAGCCTGGAGGTGTAGTGGCTCCACTACAAGACCAGCAGTTCGAAACCACCGGCTACTCCATGGGCGTAAGGAGAGCCTTTCTACTCCTGTATAAGGTCTCAGAAGCCCACAGCAGCAGATCAGCCCTCCTCTAGATGATTGCTATGACCCCTCTATGATCGCTGTAAGCTGGAATTGAATTGATGGCAGTGAATTTGGGGGTTTTATTCATTTTTAAGTTTTAGTTTGGGGCTTTTTGTTTGTTTGTTTTTGCTTGATGAATGTAACCTGACTCAGTTGCTTCAAATACTTGTGAGAGTTGGACATCGAACGTGAATTGATGTGTTTGAATTTGTGGCGCTGGTGAGACTGAAAGGACCACGGACTGACAAAAGAATGTACAAGACAGCCTTGGAAGAAGTACAGCCAGGATGCTCCTCAGAGGCAAGGATAGCCAGGCATTGTCTGACATTCTTTGGACATGCCAGGAGATTCCAGACCCTAGAGAAAGGGAACATCCATCCGGCTTGGCAAAGGAGAGGGACAGTGAAGAAGAAGAAAGCCCTGCACGGATGGATGGACCCAGTGGTGGGAAAGCAATGGGCTCAAACACAAGGCAGGTGGTGAGGGTGGTGCACGACTGGGCAGTGCTTTGTTCTGTTGTGCAGAGAATGGACTCCATGGCACCTATTCACAGCAAGCAGGAAAACCCAGGAACTAGAATTGGATGGTCACCCACTGTCTTACTGTCCTCTCTCTCTTAGTTACCTGGTGCTGTGCATTAAAATTCCCCCACACGTCAGCAACCTGGAAGAGTGATTATCATCTCACAGGTTCTGTAGGTTGGGAATCCGGGTGCAGCTGAGCTGTCCCAGGCTACCATCAAGATGTTAGCGGGGTTCCAGCCTTCTGGAGGTTTGATTATGGCTGGGAACTTGTAAATTCACTCATGTGGTTGTTGACAGAACGCAGCTCTTTGTCAACGTGTGGACTGGGTGGCTGCCGACAGCACCTGATTTTGATTTTGAAAATAAGCCCCAGGGTTGTTTGCTATTGGGCGTCAAAACCAAAACCACACTACTATGAGTTCAATTCTGACGCATTAAGACCCTCGATGACAGAGGAGAACCGCCATGTTGGTTTCTGAGACTGTAAATCTTTTTGGAAATAAAGCCTAAATCTCTACGGAAAGCCTCCTCTTTCTGCCTTGGAGAGGCTGGTGGTTTTGAACTGCTGACTTGGAGGTTAGCTTGCAGCCCCAGGCATGACCCACAACACTACTGAGAACTCGCTGCTCTAGGACAGGTACACTGCCCCAATGGGTTTCTGAGACGAACTTTTTACAGGAGTGGAAAAGCCTCATCTGCCACCCACAGAGAGGTTAGTGGTTTTGAGCGGCTGTCCTTGTGGTTAGCAGCCTAATTCTGCGAGGACTCCCTTGTTGGACCTACTTGGATCTAAAGGTCGCCCCTAAATAAATTACTCTGCCCAGTTGGGTGGGACATGCCGATTGGCCATACCCTCATCCATCCTGGTGTTTGAGAGGAGAGCTCCACAGGAACCACTGGGGCAGGAGTGGGAAAGATAGTTCTCAACCAGGAAGTCTTGGTGAGACTCTCAGGAGGGAACTGGACTTTAGACTGCTTTGTTTGCAAAGACAACCTGTGTTGGCATGCTCAATTCCCATTTGTATCTCTGGTTGCTTAAAGGTTTGACGGTTCCCCAGTCTTTAAAACAAACAAACAAACAAACAAACAAACAAATGTGTTGCTTCTTCCCGTGCTTATCAGAGGAACATTGGAAGTAACACTGGAAGTCACGATCCCCACCCCCCAGCTTCCTATGATACTGATGAAATTGCAGGCCCTTTGCTGTTTGTGTTGTAACGTGAACTGCCTCTGTGCAGTAACGTGGTGTGTGGTCATTCACATTACGGCCTCTGTTGACGAGTGAAATGAAATTGTTTTCTTCTTGGCTGTGCTTACTGTTTATAAAGATTCTTTCTGCACCTTTTTTTATGTCTTCGTTGCTATTGTGAAAGAGATTCTAGCCTGAGTTTGTCTACCAGAGTATTGTTGATGCAAAGAAAAGCTGTGGTCATGGCTTTGCAAATGCTTCCTATGAGAGCAAATCCTGATAAATCAGATTTTTTTTTTTTTATGTAATATAGGCTGCATGATGCAGCTATCCTCAAAGAACATGAATGCTGTTTGATCAACATTCGTGGCTGACCCTGAACTTAAAAGACAATGTTTTCTGTCTTTACTCTTAATTATATTGATTATTGGCCTGAGGGTGTGTGTGTGTATGTGTGTCTGTGTGTGTAAAATCGTGTTACACAAATCTGGAATGGATGTTGTCTTTATTTGAATGCTTAGTGAGGTACAATAGTGTGTAACTTACTCTGTCTAACTGCCATTGAGTCAATTCAGACTCTACAAGGACCCTCTAGGACTACGTAGCCCTGCCCCTGGGTCTGTGACTCTTGAAAGTGGCTAGCCTCAGCTTTCTGCCCTGGAGTTCAGAGACTAGTGGTTTTGAACTGCTCACCTTTCACCTGGCAGCCCAGTGTATAGTCCACTGCGCAACCAGGGCCCATGCTGATATGGACAGGTGCCTGAACCGTCCCCTTGGCCCTGCGATTGCTTTCAGTGTCTCTCCATTGTATTGAGGTTTTTTTGGAGATGGATTTGAGTTTTCTTTATCTGATTTCAGTATAAATTATAACACCACCACCCCCCACCCCATTCCAAAAACGAGACCCACTGCCCTTGAGTTGATTCCAAGACTCACCGAGCCTCTGTAGGACTGGGTAGAATGGCCCCTGTAGTGTTTCGGAGGCTGAATCTTTATAGGAACAGATGGCCTCACCTATTCCTAGACACGCAGGTGTCTTTGAACCACCAACCTGGCCGGGAGCGGCTCTCTTTGCAACCCACCACCCCACCAGGTCTTCTTGTTGCTTCTCTGTACTTTAACAAACAAGCCTCCATAAGGGGCCTTCAAAAAGTTCGTTGGGGAAATTTTTCATTTGATTCCATGTTTCCGTGAATTCTTTTTGAATTCCCCATCATGCGATTCTATGCTTTTCCTTGGTCCTTCAGCACTTGCTTTTCAGGGCTGGAGAGCATTTCAAGCGACACACTGCGGCCCATTGGCCAGATCTGTCTGCCTGATGCCTGTTTCTCAGACAGAGTTTTATTGGCAACACAACCATGCTCAGGTGTTCGCCTCTTGTTTGTGGCTTCCTTCCTGCTTTAAGGCCCACAGTGATTCATCCTGAAGGAGATTTTATTATCATCTGTACTTTAAAAAGATTTACTGTGGGACTGTGAAAGGAGATGTTTGTCTCAACCTTCTGGACCTTTTCTTTCTTTTTTTTTTTTTAATTATTATTATTTTTTTTGGACCTTTTCTTACTACTATTTTCTTCCTTTCGACAGTAGCTAGATTTTCTTCTGGACCTTTTCTTACCATTGTTTTCCCCCCTTCCTTTTTGACAGTAGCAGAGATGATTTATTGCACACGTTACATTAAGCCACAACTGAGACCAGAAGGAATCCAGAGTGTCACAGGTCCAGGGCAAATGACCCAAATCAGACTGGTGAGGTTCCAGCTTCTCGGGTACTCTCAGCAACCGAACGGCAAGGGACATTCTAGATGTACAGTTCTAGCCCAGCGGGCCTCAACCTTCCTTAGGCTGTGACCCTTTCATACAGTTCCTCATGTGGTGGGGAGACCCTCCGCCCCCACCATAAAGTTGTTTTCATTGCTACTTCACTAATTTTGCTAGGCAACTCGTGTGGAAGGGTCACGACCCCCAGGCTGAGAACCGCTCCTCTGGACAGTAGCTCTCTGTCAGCAACTTGTGCCAGAGCCCCGGTCTTGCCGGGCACTCCATATTCCTGCTGCCGTGGCTTCCGGGTGCCCACAGTCACGCTCGCTGCCTGGGATCTCTGCCTCATCTTCCTTGTCTCTGCTTCATCGTCCTTGTCGTGACACTGCAGCCTGAGCATTCGCTTCTTGGTGACAGGGAAGGGTTTGAGGTTGCTCACCGTGTCTCTTCTGAGGAGACACTGAGTCGGAGAGGCTCTGTGGACCTGGCCTCAGGGCCCTGGCTTCAACCGTCTTCTCTCCAGACAAAACCCCTGCCCCTATGGAGTTTGCATTCCAGTGGGGAGAGATTGGCCAAGGAACTAACGAAAGATGATTGTATGGGTGAAATAGAAAGTATTTAGAGGGGAAAAAAAATAAAGTACGGATGTGTCAAGCCGACAGATTTGAATAGGAAGATGGAGGGACAGGAGACAGTGACTTTCGATTCTTTTGGTCTTTTATTTGCTGTGGTATATTAAACACCTCACTCTTGTCTTTTGAGGAATCTTTTTGAATATAAACAGAACGCTTCTCTTTATCTCTGAAGTCTCATCGGGCCCCTGTCTGCTGTTTGTCCATGGCTTTTATCAGTTTCTAACAGTCTTGATTATGTATTCAGTTCCTTTAGACCAGAAGCCACTAAAAGGCAGGGCCTGGGAGGTGTGTGGATCTGTGTTATTTATGGCAGTGTTCCTAGTCCTTGGCTGGGGAGGGTGGGTGGGAGCGGGGGTGTCTAGTGGGTTGCTATCAGTGAATCTGGGGACAGAATGCAGCAGGGTGACTGACCTTGGTGGTGGGAGCCGCCCTGAGCAGGTGCCATCGGTACTGAGTCCTGGTGATGCAGGGACAGTCCAAGGTTCACCCATGTTGGTGAGGAGGACGGGGGAGGGGAGTGAGAGACGAGACTGTACCATCCAGTAGCCAGGAGGAACTGTAGATGCCTGCTTTTGCAGCCCCCTTGGTCATTCCAGAAAGAGCCTGGTGACACAGGCACAGTGAGTTACACGTTAGACTTCTAACTTCGAGGTCAGCGGTTCAAAACCACTAGCCTGGGAGAAAGATGCCTTACGGCCTTGGGAACGCATAGGGGCAGCCCTGCTCTGCCCTGCCTGGAGGGTCATTGTGAGTCAAAATCGATGCAATGGCAGTGAGGTTGTTGTTGTTTTGCTTGGGGTCTTTATAAAAATACCTTGTGCTGCCACTTGGCTAGTCTTGTGACCATGGGATAGTCCCTTCACCTCTTTAGACCACTTAAAAATGATAGAGAGCATCCCGTTGGAAAGCTGTTAGAAAGACACATTTGTAAAGCACTCGGACAAGTGCCTGGAACATAGAATGTAAGCTTTGTGAAACGAAATGAAATTAATTTTTTCTTGGCTCTTGTTTTTAATTGGTTCCAGTATTTTCCCCCTGAATAGCATTCCCATATTTGGGGGACGCGTGTGCGTGATGTTATTGCGACGACTTAAGTGCAGCCCTCTGTGAATCACGTTCCATTTCTTGTTCTTAAGTAGGAAGGCACAAAGTGTGGATCTCGTTTTTCCAGGAAAAATTGAGATCAGATTGATTTAGCCAGTGAGTCCTTGGGGTTTGTCCCTGTTAATATCCTCTGTCTGGCTCTCTGTCTAAAGGTGCAGTTATGGATCTGACTTCTAAATAAAAGATGGGTGATTCCAAACACCCCCCACCCCTCTTCCCATGTGCCTATAAAGAAAAGTCTGGGGATCGATTCCCAAAGGCCCCAAACCTGCTGCTCTAGTTGGTCCTTCTCATAGGGACCTTGCTCAAGGCTTGAAGCCCCCGGACTTCTAGTTCCCCTGAGGAGCAGCAGTGGTTGGTTTTGAACACCCAACCTTGCAGTTAGTCGCCCAATGCTTATCCATAGCACGTCTGCAAGGTCACAGCTGTGGAAGTTCTGTGGCATGTAGTTTTCTCAAACACGGTGGTGGGGGCGGGGCGGGGGGGGGGAGCGGCAAGGCGATCGACTTGATTGGCATCTGGCTTTGGTATTTGGAGTTTTCTTATGAGAGGTGTGGCTTGTATCCCAGGATAAAGATTGTTGCAGGGGGAATACATTCAATGCAGACCCAAACCAAACTCACTCCACCCAGGGAATGCCAACGCACAGTGACCCTGCTGGACAGGGAAGAACTGCTTCTGTGAGTTTCTGAGACGGTGGCTCTTATGGGATTAAAACGCCTCATCTGGCTCCTGGGGAGAAACTAGTGTTTTCAAACTGCTGACCTGACAGCTAGCAGCTAGCTCCACGCTTTACCACTATACCACCAGGCTCCCTGTATTATCCACTTACCTTAATTTGAATTTCAGTAATACATTAAAAAAACAGACATTTCCATGTTGCTCAGCCATATAAAAAGTAAGGAAGAAAGATTTAGTGAAGGGCGATACCGGTACTTTTGGCAAATCTGCATTTGTGGTTATATAACCGATGTTGTGTACGGCTTACTAAAAATAGACTCAAGAATATGATTTCATGTTAAAAATCACACGGGAAGACCGTAATTAATTTATTTTAGTACATTAGACCGGTCACTGTGTTGTTAATTGATATAATGTGTTGCATGACCTTGTACTGTGGGTTGGAAGTGTCGGTGGTGTTGAAACGGAGACTAAAACAGGGAAGGAAATGAGTAAGGAGACGTTTACAGAGCTGGATGTGGTCAGATTGGAGCCTCGTTTCACCCATCGTTCGTACATCTGTCCGTATGTACAGACAGACAGAGTACTGTCAGATGTCCTGGAATCACTGGCGGTTGTTTTTGAAAAGGGAAGATTAGCA
>PVJH01032862.1:0-22208 GCA_004026705.1 Nesogale talazaci | reverse complement strand
ATAGGTGAGGTGACGTCCTTTTCAGAGGGGTTACAAGGAGGAGATGAGTCAGTTAAGAAACAGGGTAGGAGCTATGAAATATGCAGCCTTCCTCTAGTTCCCATGCTGCCTCCCACCCACTATCATGACCCCAATTCTCCCACATAAATCCAGCTAGACCAGGAGATGTACAGTGAAGTTGGAAACATGGGAAACTTAGAATAGATGATCCATCAAGACTAGTAATAGGAGTGGTAATACCAGGAGGGAGGAGGGATGGAGGAATAGAAAGGGAGAACCAATTTCAGGGAATCTACACGTAGCCTCCTCTCTGGGGCACGGACAACAGGGAATTGAGTGTTGGGACACATTGAACATTGTACAGGATTAAAAAATAATATGTAAATTATTAAGGGTTCAAGGGGAAGGGGGGAGGAAGGGTAATATAGGGAGCTGATAATGGGGGCCTGGAGGGAGGGAGAATGTTTTGAGAGTGATGATGGCAATGGGTGTGTAAAAGTGGCCTGCATACAACTGATGTTGTTAGGGATTGTGATGGGAGTTGTATGGGCTGCCAATAAAATGATTCATTAAAAAAGGGGGGGGGAAGGGGAAAGGGGAGTTTTTTTTAAAGAGGAGCTTGTACCAAGAGCTCAAGTGGAAAATGTTTGGAAATGTATGTGGCAACATGTGTGCAAATGTGCTTGATACAAATGATGTACTGAATGTTGTAGTAGCTATAAGAGCCCCCAATAAAATTAAAAAAAAGAATAGTGTATGACAAGAACACTTTATTCTAATAATTCAGCAGTCTGAGATGCTCACCTTCCCAGTGCAATCACTGAAGACAAAACAGGTGCATAAGCAAAAATGGTGAAGAAAGCTGATGGTACCTGGCAATGAAGGAATATAGAGTCTAGGGTCTTAAGACCTTGAAGATAAATAAGCAGCCATCTAACTGAGAAGCAATAAAGCCCACATGGAAGAAGTACATCATCCTGTGTGATCACCAGAGGTTGAAGGGATCAACTATCAGGCATCAAAGAACAAAGCGTCATATCATTGTGAATGAGAGGGAGTGCAGAGTGGGGACTCAAAGTCCATCTGTAGGCAACTGGACATTCCCTCACAGAGGGCTCTCAGGGAGGGGATGAGTCAGTCAGGATGCAGTATAGCAACAATGTTCCTCTAGTTTTTAAATGCTTACTCCCCCAACACCACTATCATGATCCCAATTCTGCCTTACAAGTCCAGCTGGACTAGAGGATATACACGGGTACAGTTAGGAACTAGAAACACAGGAATACCAAGACAGAAGAACCCCTCAGGACCATTGGTGAGAAGGACGATAATGGAATGGTGGAGGAATGATGGGGTAGAAAGGGAGAACAGATTGCAAGAATCTACATATAACCTCCTCCGTGGGGGATAGACAGTGGAGAAGTAGGTGAAGGGAGATGTTGGGTGGTGTAAGATATGATGAAATAATAATAATTTATAAATTATCAAGGGTTCATGGAGGAAGAGGGAGTGGCAAGGGAGGGGGGAAATGAGGAGCAGATACCAAGGGCTCAAGTAGAAAACAAGTGGCTTTTGTTGTTATTGTTGTTTTTTAATAAATCATTTTACTGGGGGCTCATACACTGCTGATCACAATACATACATACATGCATAAATCGTGTCAAGCACCTTCGTACCCCTGCTGCCATCATGATTCTCAAAGCATGTGCTCTCTACTTGAGCCCTTGACATCAGCTCCTCATCTTTCCCCTCCCCCCCCACTGCCCTCTTCCTCATAAACCCTTGATAATTTATAGTGCTTTGAGAATGATGAGGGAAACAAATGTACAAAAGTGCTGGACACAATGGATATATGTGTGGATTGTGATAAGAGTTGTACGAGCCCCCAATAAAATGATTTTAATAATAATAAAAAATAATTGTGTATGAATTGTTCATAATATCTGTCTGGTCCAAAAGAAGCAATAAAATGTCAATTACCCAAAAAAGAGGAAGAAGAAGAAGATGATGATGATGAGTGGATGGATGGATGGAGTACAGATTCACTGTATGAAAAATAATTGGTCAGTAGTTATGTAATCAAGAACCCATAGAAGTACAGAAAGAAGTTCAAGATGCTCTGCAATGGTGAAGAATAAGACTCAAAGAATTGGCATAATGCCAAATGAAATATTTTATTAAAAGGACACAGCATCAGAAACACTTGCCAATCTGTGCCAAGAAATATGAAGACCTGGCCAACTGACTGGAAGAAATCTATATTTATACCCCAAAGAAAAACGACTCTACAGAATATGCAAGTTGCCCAACGATGTCATTAGATGCCCATGCAAATAAAATCTTGCTGAAAACAACTAAAAGCAGTTGCAGCAATACATTGACAAAGATCTAAAGTACAGCAAAGGTTGTGAGGATGGCAGAAAGCCGGGCAGTGGTTCCTTCTGTCGTGCGTAGGATTTCTATGAGGGGGATTGGCTTTGCATAATTATCTGACAACAACGGCAACAATATGGTATTTGCTTCCTCCTTCTTCTTTTCACATCTACCAGCTTCAAAGAGTTCAAAGAGTTCATTTAAAAATTCCTTAATCTTTTCATTCTATTTTTCTATTTCTATCTGTCTTTATAGGATGGGATCCAATAAGTTCACTTGGTCTATTCATGCCAGACTTTCACCGTGCCATTAGCTACCTTACATATTTTTTTACCAGTAACATGGCATTTTTATCACATACTTATTTGGACAACTATTAATCATATTTACCCATCAACTAAAGCTAGTGTTTAAAGAATTTTGCCAATTTTTTTCAATCTGAAGTTGGTCAAACATGCACTCAGGTCAGGATGTGCCAATAATTATTGGCAATTGGAATACAAATGTTGTAAACAAAGAGGAAGGGGCAGTAGTTGAAAAAGAAGGCCTTGGTCCTTGAAACAAGGCTGAAGGTCACATGATAAAATTTTGCAAAATTTCTTCATTGCCTATTTAACAAAGCCTATTGTATTAGAGATTATATTCTATTTTTAATATGATGTAATTTGCTATCATGAATAATCTTTGTGCTCATCCATGGTGATTTCTACATTTCCACCAGTGGATTATTTGGATCAAAAGACATGTACAAGTTTTACTTTTTTAATTTTAACTTTTTTTGTTGGTTTTTTTTTTGTTTTGGGGGTATCACTGCCCTCTGATGGTGGGAATAGGAGGCCCAGCCTTGCTGCTGGATTTGAACCTCCAACCCAGTGGGCCGCAGTCTCGCTCACAACCACTATGCCACCAGGGCTCAGCCTAATTTTAACTTTGTAAGGTTTTTAATATATATCATCTATTGCCAGACTAGCATGTGGGTACCCATTGCCTCTCATTCTTTCTGACACTGTTATTATTGATAAATGCACAAGTAAATAAACCTCAGCTGATTTGATAAAGACCTCTCTGCAGTGGTAATTGGCATTTGGGGGTACTACTAACTGTTCTTTTGTAGAAACACTGCCCTTCCTTGGCTTCAAGAACACCTGCCCTTTACTTGTTCTCCTTTCTCCTTGACTTCCTCTGTCCACCACTTGTCTGTCAGTTTGCTGTGCAGAGGTGGCACATGGGTTGCTGGGATGCTGGAAGCTAGGTCACCAGCACTTTAAATACCAGCAAGGTCACCCAAGGTGAACAGGTTTCAGCAAAGCTTCCAGACAAAGAAGAGAATACAAATAAAGCATAGGCTGTCTCCTTCTGAGGTATTAGTCAAAGTCAACAGGACTGGCATCCCCTTCATCATCAAAAAGAACATTTGAAGACCTATCTTGAAGTACGATGCTGTCTGCAACAGGATAATATCTAGATGCCTACAAGGATGTCCAGTTTGTAGAACTATCAATCAGATTTACACATCAATCACTAGAGCTAGTGATTAAAGAATTCTACCAATTTTTTTTCAGTCTGAAATTGGTCAAACATACACTCAGGTCAGAATGCGCTGATAATTATTGGCAACTGGAATACAAATATTGTAAGCAAAGAGTAAGGGACAGTAGTTGAAAAAGAAGGTCTTGGTCCTTGAAACAGGGCTGAAGATCACATGATAAAATTTTGCAAAATTTCTTCATTGAAATTACCTTTTTTCAACAACATAAACAGTGACTGTGTACATGAACCTCATCAGATAAAATATACAAGTATTGCATTAACTACATCTGTGGAAAAGAGGGATGGAGAAGTTTGCTATTAGTCAAAATGAGGTCATTGGCCAATTGTGGAACAGACCATCAATTGATCATATGTAAGTTCAAGTAGAAGCTGAAGAAAATCAAGTCCATGACAGCCAAAGTTAAGACTTCAGGTATATCCCACCTGAACTTTGAGAATGTCTCAAGAATATATTTGGCTCATTGAACATAATGACGGAAAACCCAATGAGCTGTGGGATGGCATCAAGAACAGCATACATGGTGAAATCAAAGGTCATTAAAGAAGACAACGGAGAAAGAAAATACCAAAATTGATATGAAGAGAGATTCTGAAACTTGCGCTTGAATGTAGAATGTTAAAGCCAAAGGAAAAAATGTTATAAAGGAAAAGAGCTGAATAGGACATTTCAAAGGGTAACTCTAGAAGGCCACATATTATTATGAAATGCTCAAAGAACTGAAGTTAGAAAGCACTTAACATAACTCAAGATGAAAATTGAAAAAAAAATGCCAGCCTCAAGTTCCAATATGGAAAGATTCTATGGGCAAATATCGAATGATAAAGCAATCATCAAAAAAAAAAAAGGATTGGGGGAGAGGAAAGTGAAGCAATAGGCTAAAGGGTAGACAGTTGTTATCTTTTCCTCAAGAGGGAAAAGAGAAATTGAAGAAATTTGGTAAGCAGTTTGAATTGTTAAATACAAAATCAATCATCTGAAATATAAATCCCCACCTGATTCACAATAAAAAGTTAAAACCGGTGAGGGGTGGTAGTAGGGGGAGATAGAAATGGGTAGCAGACTAACAGGGCACTAACCCATCCAAGGGGAGGGTAGTGCTTATATCTCCACAGGGATAAGGAGCCAGACTTAAACCCAGTGTTCCAGAATGTGAATGCAGCATGACAGCATGAAGCAGGAAGCCAGTACGGGGGTCTGAGGGCCCAGCTCCAATCCCAACTATGAGGACGCCGTGTTGACCTGCCTCCCCCCCCCCCAAGAATTTACTTTAGAGGACAGCACTGAAGCTGGAGCTCGGGGAGAGGGACATGTCTGACCAGAGTACATGGGAGCAAAAGAAGGGGGAAGAAGAGGGAGTGGAGTGCATTCTGGCCCACCAAGCCTTGAGGATGATATCCCCACTCAGAATAGCCAATGCACAGAGAGGACCAGGTGACCAGCTTCACTATGAGACATGATGTCCCTTGCTGACCCATGGTCCTACAGAGGACAACACTGGAGACACAGTGTGAGGATTGCACCTAGCCTGACCCCACCACACAGAGGAAAACACTAAGGGTCATGCAGTGGAGCAGTGGGGGTGTGGTGGGGCATTGTGCAGCGCATGGAAGTCCCAAGGGAATGTCAAGAGCCAAGGATAGACTTTGGGGCCAGGGCGTGGAACCCCTCAGACTTCACAGGAGAGAAATAGGAGGCAAAAGGCATTTATAGAGATCTAAATACAGACATGTACATAGGTAAATATATTTATATATTATGATAGGGAAATAGATCTACATGCATATATTTATAAATTTAGCATTAAGACAGCAGATGGATATTGGGCCTCCACTCAAAGTATATCTTTCATGCAAGAATACTTTGTTCTATTAAATTGATATTCCACAATGCTCACCTACCCAACACTATCACTGAAGACAAATATGTGCATAAGCAAATGTGGTGAAGAAAACTGATGGTACCCAGTTATCAAAAGATATAGCATCAGGGGTCTTAAAGGCTTGAAGGTAAGCAAGCGGTCACCTAGCTGAGAAGCAACAAAGTCTACATGAAGAAGCAAACCAGCCTGTGTGACCACGAGGTGTCGAAGGGATCAGATAACAAGCATCAAAGAACTAAAAATTAAATCATTGTAAGTGAGGGGAGTACAGGTTGGGGATCCAAAACCCATCTGTAGGTAACAGACATCCCCTCAGAGCAGGGTCTCAGAGAGGAGATGAACCAGTCAAGGTGCAGTATACCAATGATGAAACATACAACTTTCCTCTGATTCTTCAGTGCTTCCTCTTCCCCACAATCATGATCCCAATTTTACCTTACAAATATGGCTAGACCAGAAGATTTGCACTGGTACAGATATGAACCAGAAACATAGGGAAGTCAGGACAGATGATCCCTTCAGGACCAGTGATGAGAATAGCAATACCAGGAGGGTGGAGAGAAGGTGGGGTAGAAAGGGGGAACTTATTATAAGGATCTACAAATAGTCTCTTCCCTGGGGTATGGACAATGGGGAAGTGGGTGAAGGGAGACATCTGACAGTATAAGATATTACAAAGTAATAATGATTTATAAATTATCAAGGGTTTGTGAGGGAGGGGGAGCAGGGAGCAAGGGGGGAAATGGGAAGCTGATGC
This sequence comes from Nesogale talazaci, assembly GCA_004026705.1. Classification (NCBI taxonomy): domain Eukaryota; kingdom Metazoa; phylum Chordata; class Mammalia; order Afrosoricida; family Tenrecidae; genus Nesogale; species Nesogale talazaci. The sequence goes on along the minus strand of PVJH01032862.1, from coordinate 15,647 downwards.
CAAGGGCTTAAATAGAAAACAAAGGTTTTGAAACTGATGATGACAACAAATGTACAAATGTGCTTGACATACAATGGGTATATGTATGGATTGTGATAAGAGTTGTATGAGCCCCCAATAAAATTCTTTAAAAAAAAATGTAGAAGGGGGACTGAGCCCTGGTGGTGTAGTGGTTGTGCGCGGGACTGCGGCCCACTGGGACGGAGGTTCAATTCCAGTAGTGGGGCTGGGCCTCCTACTTCCACCACCGGAGAGCAGTGATGCCCCCCCCCCAAAAAAAAGTAGAAGGAAAACCAGAACCACTGTACCAAACAGAACTGGTCAACATTCAGTCATTTCAAGAGGTCATATATGAAAAACAAGGCTCAAGAAATTGACAGAATACCAATTGAAATGTTTCAACAAGCTATTGATGTACTGAAAAGCACTCACCAGTCTATGCCAAGAAATTTGGAGATCAGCTACCTGGCCAAGCAACTGGATGAAATTCATCTTTGTACCCATTCCAAAGAAAGGATACCCAAGCAGAATGCAAATGTAGAATAAGATATCATGGCTGGTTTCAGGTGGATCTTGGCTGAAAACAGAGAATACCCAAAAGATGTTTACTTGTGTTTTATTGACTCTGCCAAGAAATTTGACTGGATGGATCATAACAAACTTGAGAAGAATGGGACTCCTAAAACACTTCATTGTGCTTGCATGAAATGTAAACATGGATCAAGAGGCAGGGGTACAAACAAAACAAGGGAATATTACATGGCTTAAGAGGTGTGAGTCCTCTTACCATACTTGTTCAATCTGTATGCTGAGCAAGAAGGTGGATCATGTGAAGAATTCTTTTTCTTCTCTGGAAGGCTCTATCCAGCCAAATGATCAATCAAAATTGATGGAGAAGCGAGAGTCTTCCCAGACCAGGAAAATCTCAAAGAATATGCTAAAAGGAGCCCAGACCTACAAAAGATCCTCACCGACCCATTGGAGGCAGAAGAACAGCAATCATCAAGTACATACAAAAGATCCTCACACAGAATGACTCTACCCAGAGACCATCAAAGGGATAACAGTCCCCAAGTTAACTCTGGCTCAGTGATGGAAGAAAGACAAGAATGAACCACAAACACACATGGACACAATCCATGGAGCTAGGATAACACCCAACACAAGAGCGATAAAATGACAACCCAGAGTACACAGATAGATGGATTGAATTCAGGCCTTAAGAAACAGAGATAAATAGACTGACTTAGAAAACACAACCCCTCAATCTGCTGCCTACAGGTGACACATCTTAAGATCACAGAAAAAAATATGCTGAGAATCAAAGGCTGGAGGAAAACATATCAGGCAAACAGCAAATTAAAAAAAAGCAGGTGTAGCCATCCTAATCTCAGATAAAATTGACCTCGAAGTGCAAACCATAAAGGGAGACAAGGAGGGACACTATATAATGCTCAAGGGAATGATAGAAAAAGAACCACTAAGTATTCTAAATATTTACACTCCTAATAAGGGTCCAGCAGGATATGTCAACCAAAATGATCCAAAAGATGAAAGAAGAAATCACAGCCTCAACAATTATCGTAGATGACTTCAATACAGCACTCTCTGAGAAAGATAGAGCTCTGGGAAAGAAACTCCACAAGGAGGCTAAAGATCTAAGCACTACAATTAGATAATTGGACCTGATAGATATCTACAGAGCTCTCCCTCCATATAAAAAAATTCACATTCTTTTTTTATTTTTTTTTTTCAGGCATCACTGCCCTGGTGGTGGGAGTAGGAGTCCCAGCCTTTGCTCCTGGGAGCCAGAATTGAACCTCCATCCCAGTGGGCCGCAGTCCCGCGCACCACCACTATGCCACCGGGGCTCAGCCAAAATTCACATTCTTTTCTTTTTTTATTTTTTTTTATTTTTTTTATTTTTTATTAGGCATCACTGCCCAAAGGTGGTGGGAGTAGGAGGCCCAACCTTTGCTCCTGGGAGCCGGAATTGAACCTCCATCCCAGTGGGCCGCAGTCCCGCGCACAACCACTACGCCACCGGGGCTCAGCCCAATTCACATTCTTTTCAAGCCCACAAGGCACATATTCCAAGACAGACCACATAGCAGGACATAAGTCAAATCTGCATAAATTTAAGTTCATTGATATCATACAGACCTCTCTCACTGACCACTGTGCCATAAGTTTGCAAATCAATAAGAGGAAGATAAATAAAAGAAAGGTAAACAACTGAAGGCTGAATAACTTCTTATTGCAAAAGGAGAGTGTACTGAGAGAAATTAGGAAATTTCTAGAAACTAGTGAGAATGAGAATACAACATACTAAAACTTATGGGTCACAGCAAGGTTTCATAGCATTACACGCACACATAAAAAAGGAGGAGAGACTTATAACTGATGCACTGGCACAAAACCTACAGCAGCTAGAGGAAAGTCAACAAAGCAATCCAACTAATAGCAAAAGAAAAGAAATAATAAATATTAGATCTGAGATTCAGGAGAGGGAAAATACGAAAATGATGGGGAAAAAATTAACGCAGCTAAAAGCTGGTTCTTTGAAAGGCTAAATCGAATTGACAAGCCTCTTCCAAATTTAACCAAAGGAAGGAAGGAACAGATTTCAATGAAAAGGATGGAGGATAAAAGTGGGACATTACAATAGACGCTGGTGAAATAATTACACAATAGTATGAAGGTCTGTACTGTAATGAATTCAACAACTTGAAAGACATGGAAAATTCTTGGAAAAACAACCCCTCCCTAGGCTATCCCCGATGAACTTTAGGAACCACAGCAAACCCATATCAATAGAAGAAATAGACAAGGTTATCAAGGGATTACCAACCAAAATAATCCCCTGGACCCGATGGGTTTACTGGAGAATTCTATCAAACATTTAGGGAAGAACTGGCACCAATCCTACACATACTCTTCCAGAACATAGAAAAAGATGACAAAATCCAAAATTCCTTCTACGAAGCTAGTATAACTCTGATACCTAAACTAGGCAAAGATCCCACAAGAATCAAGAACTACAGAATATCAATGCAAAAATCCTTAACAAAATATTAGCCAACAGAATACAAAAGCATATAAAATGAATAATTCAATATGACCAAGTAGGATTCACACCAGGGATGCAGGGATGGTTCAAATATGAAAGACTATTAATATCATTCACCATATTGACAGGAGAAACTGTTAAAACTACATGATAATATCAATAGATGAAGAAAAAGCATTTGACAACTTCCAACACCAATTCCTGTTTAAGACACTCTAGCAGATAGGAATGGAAGGAAAGTTCCTCAAGAAAACACAAGCTATATATGAAAAACCAATAGCCAACATGGTAGTCAATGGAGAAAAGACTAGCACAATTCCACTGAAAAAGGGGACCAGACAAGGAAGCTCTTTGTCCCCACTTAATTAATATCATAGTGGAGGTTTTAGCTAACAACAAATGGCAAAGAAAAGACATCAGAGATATTCTCCTAGGGAAGGAAGAGGTGAAACATTTGCTATTTGCAGATGATATGATTTTATACATGGAAAGTCCCAAGAGTTCCAAAAGGGGAGTGCTGGAAGCAATAGAGGAGTATGGCAGAGTGACAGGATACAAGATCAACAATCAGAAGTCTATCGAATTGCTCTACACATCGGATAAGTCTACAGAAGAGGAGATTAAAAGGTGGTAGCTCTCACAATAGCCAAGAACAAATTAAAATATCTTGGGATATATCTGACTAAAAGAACAAAATATCGGGGCTGAGCCCCAGTGGCGTAGTGCTTGAGTGCAGCACTGCAGTCCACTGGCTTGACAGTTCAAGTCCAGGAGCAGCTCTCTAGAAGCAAGGCTGGGCCTCCCACTCCCACCAGAGGGCAGTGATGTCCAAAAAATAAATAAATAAATAAATAAATATAAAATAAAAAGAACAAAATAGCTATATGAGGAAAATGTTAGAACACTATTAAAAGAAACCAAGAGGGCTGAGCCCCGGTGGCGTAGTGGTTGTGCACAGGACTGCGGCCCACTGGGACGGAGGTTCAATTCCAGCAGTGGGGCTGGGCCTCCTACTCCCACCACTGGAGAACAGTGATGCCCCCCCCCCAAAAAAAAAAAAAAGAAACCAAGAGTGACCTTGACAAATGGAAGACTATCCCATGCTCATGGATGAGGAAAATGCCCTCTTCAGCAAGTGGTGCTAGAAAAAAATGGTTATCTACCTGTTAAAAAATTAGGCAAGACCCTTATCTCACTCCATGCACAAGAATAAACTCAAGATGGATGACAGACCTCGAAGTAAAACCCCAAATTATTAGGGCCATCAATGAAGGAACTGGGACCAACCTGAGAACTTTGGCACATGAAATAGATAGATTATCAGAAATAGTGAAGTACACAAACACAGAGGAGGCACAAATTGACAAGTAGGATATACGGAAAATAAAACACCTGTGTACATCGGAAGAATTCACCAAGAAAGTAATGAGAGCCCACAGACTGAGAAAACATCTTTAGCAATGACAAATTAGATAAAGACCTCATGACTAAAATTTACAATACCCTGATAGCTTCCAGAAAGAATAAAACTAACTGTCCACTAAGGAGGTAGGCAAAGGACCTAAATAGAAATTTCACAGAGGCAGAAATCCAAATGGCCAATAAACATATGAGAAAATGTTCCTGATCATTAACCATGAAAGAAATGCAAATCAAAACAATGAGATACCACCTAACATCCTCAAAAATAGTCCAATTCAAGAAATCAGAAAGCAACAAGTGTTGGAGGGGCTGTGGTGAGACAAGAACTCTCATCCAATGCTGGTGAACCTGTAGGTATGTACAGCCACTATGAAAGTTGATTTGGCGATATCTAAAACAGATGGAAATTGAGCTACCATATGACCCAGTAATCCCCCTACTGGGCATAGATCCAGAAGAGACAAGAAACAAACCACGGCTAGTCATCTGTGCTCCAATGTTCATCGCAGCACAGTTCACAATTGCAAGGAGTTGGAAACAACCCAAATTCCCATCAACTGATGAATGGATTAAAAAGCTGTGTATGGAACATACATACAATGGAGTACTACGCATCGCTGAAAAGCAGTGATGAACGCATGAAGCATATCTTTTGATAATGTTATTATTTCTACTTATTTATATATTTTTCCAGACCTTGGGTTTTTTTGTGGTTGCTGTTATCTTTTTGGTTTCTTTTGTCACTTCATCCAGCCGATGTCCTGTTTACTTTTTTGTACCTATAATTATCTTTGCAAGTCTATCTAGATAAGATAGACTGGATGAACAGTCTGGAGGAGAAAACAGCAGGACTGATGATTCCGGAGGGTCATGGGAGATGGGGAGATGGGGGAAAGGAGGTGGTGTTGACTAGCCCAGGGACAAGGGAACAACAAGCGATCCAAAAATCAGAGGCAAGGCAAGTGTGAGAGGCCTGAAAGGGATTGATCGAGAGTAATGTAACAGAGAGAAAATACTGAAACACAAATGGAGGCTGAGCATGATAGTGGGACAAGAGGAAAGTAAAAGGAAATAGAGGAAAGAACTAGGGAGTAAAGGGCATATAGAGAGGTCTAAATACAAGCACGTACATAGGGGAGCATATTTATATGTGACAATGGGGAAATAGATCTACGTGCATATACTTATAGAGTTAGTATTAAGACAGCAGATGGGCATTGGACCTCCATTCAAGTACTTCCTCAATGCAAGAACACTTTGTTCTATTAAATTGACATTCCATGATGCTCACCTTTCCGACACGATCACTGAAGACAAATGTGTGCATAAGCAAATGTGGTGAAGAAAGCTGATGGTGCCCAGCTATCAAAAGATGTAGCATCTGGGGTCTTAAAGCTTGATAGTAAATAAGCAGCCATTTGGCTCACAAGCAAGAAAGCCCACGTGGAAGAAGCACATCAGCTTGTATGACTATGAAGTGTCAAAGGAACTAGTTATCAGACTTCAAAAAACTAAAAGCATAACATTGCATGCCCACCCTTCTGATATGATTTCTGATGACAAATGTGTGCACGAGCAAATGTGGTGAAGTAAGCTGATAGTGCCCTGTTATCAAAAGATATAGCATCTGGGGTCTTAAAGGCTTGAAAGTAAACAAGGGGCCATCTAGCTAGAAGTAACAAAGCCCGCATGGAAGAAGCACACCAGCCTGTGTGACCCTGAGGTGTCAAAGGGATCAGGTATTAGGAATCAAAGAACTATAAAAATATAGCTTAAAATTATATAAAATGTGTAAAAATGATACAAAAATGATATTAAAATTACATCATTATAAATGAGGGGGAGTACAGATTGGGGACCCAAAGCCCATCAATAGGTGAAGCGACATCCCCTTACAGGGTTGCAGGGAGGACATGCATCAGTCAAGGTACAGTGTAGCAATAATGAGATATGCAACTTTCCTCTAGTTCTTTTTTTTTTGTTGGGGTGGGGGGGAGGGAAGTCCACTGCCTCTGGTGGTCATGGGCACTACCCAGTGCTGCTCATGAGAGCCGCTGCTGGATTTGAACCGCCAAGCCTGCAGGCCGCAGTCCCACACTCAACCACTTACGCCACCAGGCTCAGCCCACTTTCCTCTAGTTCTTAAGTTTCCTCCCACCCACTATCATGATCCAATTCTACCTTACAAATCCAGCTAGACCAGGGGATGTACACTGGAGCCAGAAACATGGTGAATTCAGGACAGATGATCCTTTCAGGACCAGTGGTGGAAGTGGTGATACCAGGAGGTTGGAGGGAAGGTGGAGTAGAAAAGGGGAACCAATTTCAGGGATCTACATATGACCTCCTCCTTGTGATATGGGCAACAGGAAAGTGGGTGAAGTAACATATGTACATTATGACAAAATAATAACTATTTGCAAATTATTGGGGGTCTATGAGGGAGGGGGGATTGGGAAGGGAGGGGAAATGTGGGGAGCTGATACCAGAGGCCTAAGTAGAAGCAGGATGTTTCGAGAATGATGATGACAACAAATATGCAAATGTGGTCTGCGTACAATTGATGTATGTATTGATCATGATAAGCGTTGCATGAGCCCCCAATATGGTGATCTATTAAGAAAGAAAGAAAGAAAAAGAAGGTGTGTTATGTGAAGAATTTGGCATCAGAATTGGAGAAAGGCTTATTCACAACCTGTGCTATACAGATGACATAACCTTGGTTGTTGAAAGTGAGGAAGAGTTGAAGCATTCACTGATGAAGTTCAAGGATGGCAGCCTTCATTATGGGTCACAACTCCATGTAAAGAGACCCGAAAATCCTCACAACCGAACCCATAGATAACACCGTGATAGATGGAGAAAAGGTTGAAGCTGTCAAGGATTTCGCGTTGCTTGCATTCACGACCGTTGCTCACAGAGCAGGAATCAAGAGATCAAAAGAGGAGTTGTGTTAAGTGAATCTGCTGTGCACGACCTCTTTAAAGTGTTGAAGACCCAGGATGTCACTTTGAGGGCTAAGGTGGTCCTGACCCAAGCCATTGTGCTTTCCATTGTCTCTGCACCTGAAAGGTGATCTGCTTGGATGAAGAATCAACGCATTTGAATTGTGCGGCTGGAGAAGATTACGGAAGGCCTCAGGGGCTGCTGAAAGGGAAAAACAATCTATAGCAAAGCTGCCTTTGCAAAAACACAGCCAGAATGCTTCTTGGAAGCAAGGGCGATGAGACCTTGTCGCACATTCTCTGCGCGCGTTATCAGGAGAGACTAGTCCCAGAAAAAGGACACCAGGCTTGGTCAAGTAGAAGGGCAGCGACAGAGAGGAAGGCCCTGCCCGAGACGGCTTGCCACAATGGCTGCAACAATAGACTGAAACATAATAACGGTGCGGACGGCCCAGACCTGCCAGTGTCCTTTCTGTTGGACTCCGGGTCACCATGGGTTGGAATCAGCCTGATGGGCCCTAAGAGCGCCCATTCCCTTTCCTGTCTTGCTTTGCCTGCCTGGTTCATTTCTCACTCTAACTTCCCCTGGGTTCTTCCCACTGTCCTGAGATCCGTGTGGTGTCAACACCAAAATTCATGAGTTCGTATGTGGGCTGCTGTGCCAAGGAGTGAGCCTTGCTGGCCACCACCCCACCCGGCTTTGTTCCCCTGTTCTTTGTCCCCCAGGCAGTGACGCTCACTTCATACTGGAAAGATTCACGAACGTTTCGAGGCGTGTCCATTCGGCCGATATCTATTGAAACCCTAAGTATGTGGATGGCTCTGGGACCCACGGGCAAATTGCGACGACAATCCCTGTCTGGAGGGTTTACAGCCCAAGAGTGGAGGAAATCGTGTGACTACATCGATGTCCTTCAGTTGGATGTTCTGTGTGAACTGGAGAGCCAGGGAGAAGAGAGGTTGTTCTGCCGGTGGAGGTGCAGAAGCCTTTGGGAAAAGGTGGTAGTGTTTCAGCTGCATGTTAGAGAGAGATTACTCATAGTGGTCGGGCAGGCAAAAAGGATCTGGAAACTCTCAGTAAAGGAAACTACATGTCCAAATGGACAGAGCTGTCGGCAGCAGGACAGAGATGTGGGACCATACGCAGTCCCATGTGACTAGAGCGAGATGTATGAGACTGAGGAGCCAACAAGCCTGTGGAGAGGGCGGAACAGTGACCGGGTAATGGAGCCAGGCCGCGGTGCGCTGAGCACTTTGTATACAGACCTACTGCATATAGAGTATGAAAGCCGCACCTGAAGAGCAGTTTTCCCTTTTTAAAAGAACACGACAAGCATTAAGGTTAGCTAGTTATCACTGTGTGGCAGCCATGTACTCTGGTGTCAATTTGTTTAAGAGTGTAGGTGTGGAGTCTAGCCTGTCAGTCTGAAGATAACCAATGAGACCTCTGTGTGGGCATGGCTTTCTCCTGAGAATTCTGGGAAATCTCAGTTTCTTTCCTCTTGGAGATGCTCTACTGACAAGACACAAGACTCGGTCCTTGGGTAAAGTGTCCAGACGTCCTGCTTTTTAACAATTTAACAACGTCCTGCAGTGGTTTTTTTTTCATCACTGCCCTTAGGAGGCCAAGCCTTGCTCCCAGAGAGCTGCTGCTGCTGCATTTGAACTGCCAACCCCGTGGGCCGCAATCCCGCACACAACCACTATGCCACCGGGGCTCAGCCCCCTCCGGCATTTTAAAATTAAAAGAAATATATTATAATACTATTTTTGCGTTCTATGAACATTTTTGTTACTCCATATAGACCAAATTTTTCATCAAGAACCCACCCCCAACCCCTGGTCAATGGTGTACCACTTAAAGTCTGGTCACTTCATTGGAAGACATTAGGCATCTTGGAGGAGAAGCCACATGGGCTTACCCTGATGGAACCAGACCTCTGAAGTTGAAAAAGCCACATGGAGACCCCTGTCAGTGCTGAGATGCTTGCAAAGCTACAGAGACGCCCCTGCCAGTGCTCAGATGCTTCTACCACCACTGGATACACACGACTCAACACCCACTGGCGTGTGATTGTCCTGGCATCATGGCATGTGTTTTGTGAGTCTGAAGAGGACTTCTGGATTGGTATCGGACCTGTGGACTAATATCGGACTTAAGGACTTGGACTGGACTGGCTGGAATGCTTTCTCAATGTTCCATTCCTCTCCCTTATACACATATGCCTGTTTATGAATTTGTTTCTCTGGTCTACCCGGACTCACACACACACACACACACACACACACTGACACATTTAATCTTTGCCTTTTCTGATCTGAAGGATTGGTTAATGTAATCACAGGATCCTGTCTGGAGCTCCCATGATATGACCATGTCATACCCTGAGCCGTGTGTTGGTGAAATCCAAACCACGGAAATCTCACTGCCATCAGGCCAAGTCCAACTCATAGTGATCCTCAGACCTGGTGGCACAGTGAGGTAGGTGCTGGGAAACCATCAGTGCCTCTGTGGGAGAGGGATGAGGCCCCCTACTTCTGTAGAGAGTTGCCGTCTTAGAGACCCACTCAGACATTGCTATGAGTTGGTTACGTCAAGTATCATGACAATACACCGCATGAACTTCCTGCTCTGGAGCTTCAAGAGGCTCCCCCGCCTTCCCAGCTGAGTGTGTGCAGCAAGCTGGGAAACCGCAGTTCCTGGTGTTCCCAGGGGTGCTTATGTGTCATAACAAAACACAAGTCAACCTAATGAGACAGGTCTGTCTTCACAGCCACTCTCCCGCCAATGGGTCAGGTCACCTCCAGTTAATGGACTATTAACGCTGCAATTAAAAAGCAGAGATTGTCAGATGAGTTGGGGGTGGGAGGAGCCAGGCCAAACTATAAGAGATGCACTGTAAATATAACAACACAGGTAGGTTGAAAGTAAATGGATGGGCGTCGACTAAGTCCACATGGAAAAAACATGCCAGCCGTGTGATCCAGGGATCGTAAATAATACAGCCCGAATGTGAAGGAGGGAATGGAATCAGGGCGAAAATTATGAACACCCAGTCTGCCGAAGGTTATGGATGACCGTGGAAGCCCAAAATCTATTTGCAGGGTCCGCACATGGATTAAGCCTCCAGTGAATCCCCCGACACGAGTTCAGGGATGTGACGTGCTCTCAGAGAGCACTGTCAGGGCTATTGCTGATGTGGTTAGGTTAAAGTGCAACACCATATCGTTTGGTCTTCTTTTGACCCATTTTAAAGTTGCTTCAGCTTTTAATGTTCTCTGCTTTTGTTCCCACTGAGTTATTTTCCTATTTTGTCTTGTCATTGCTGTTGGTCTTTTTTTTTTTTTGGGGGGGGGGGGGGGGGGTGCATCACTGGTCTCCGGTGGTGGGAGTAGGAGGCCCAGTCCCACTGCTGGAATGGAACCTCCGTCCCAGTGGGCCGCAGTCCCGCGCACAACCACTACGCCACCGGGGCTCAGCCCCTGCTGTTGGTTTTTTGTTGCTTGATTATTGTCTATATTTTGTCTGATTTTCTGTACATGAAATCTAAGATAGGGAAATCTGTAGAGACAGCAATAGGATTAATAATTACCTAGGGTTGCCAGGCTATCAAAAGATACAGCATCTGGGGTCTTAAAGGCTTGAAGGTAAAAAAAGCGGCCATCCAGCTCAGAAGCAACAAAGCCCGCATGGAAGAAGCACAGCAGCCTGGGTGACCACAAGGTGTCAAAGGGACCAGGTATCAGGAATCGAAGTACTGAAAATAACATCAATAAAAATGTGAGGGAGTACAGAACGGGGACCCAAAGCCCATCTGTAGGTGAGGGGACATTCCTCTTACAGAAGGGTCGCCGAGAGGAGGTGAGGCAGTCAGGGTGCCGCGTAGCAACTATGAAACATGCAATTTTCCTCTAGTTCTTAAATGCTTCCTCTCCCTCCCCCACTATCAAGATCCCAATTCTCCCTTACAAATCCAGACCAGAAGGTGTACACTGGTACAGATAGGAACTGGAAACATGGGGAATCCAGGACAGATGATCCCTTCAGTACCACTCGTGAGAATGGCGATACCCACAGGGTGGAGGGAAGGTGGGGTAGAAAGGGGGAACCAATTACAAGGATCTACATATAACCTCTTCCCTGGTGTATGGACAACAGGGAAGTGGTTGAAGGGAGACATCGGACAGTGTACAATATGCCAACATAATAATAACATAAATTATCAAGGGTTCATGGAGGGGGCAGTGAGAAGGAAGGGGGGAAATGAGGAGTTAATACTAAGGGCTTAAGTAGAAAACAAATGTTTTGAAAGGATGTATGGATTGTGATAAGGAGCCCCCAATAAAATGATTTTTAAAAATACACACAGGACTGAGCCCCGGTGGCGTAAATGGTTGAGTGCGGGACTGCGGCCTGTGGGCTTGACGGTTCAAATCCAGTGGCGGCTCTCAGGAGCAGCACTGGGTAGTGCCCATGACCACCAGAGGCAGTGATGCCCCCCCCAAAAGAATACACACATACAATAAGAATGATGATATCAACCACAGTGAGGAAAGCATGTCTATAAACCGAGAAGCACCATGAAAGCAGTAGTTATTCATCAGGTTTTTGGACATCAGAATTATATGCAGTATGATTTTTAAAAATATGACTAAATCATAATAATTTATAAATTATCAAGGTTCGTGAGGGTGGGGGACGTGGGAGGGAGGGGAAAATGAGGAGCTGATACCAAGGACTCAAGTAGAAAGCAAAGGTTTTGAGAATGATGATGGCAATACATGTACTAATGTGCTTGACACGATGGATGGATGGTGATAAGAGTTGTATGAGCCCCCAATCAAATGATTTTTTTTAAAGTCTGCTCCACAAAAAATAATAACAATAATAATTACCTAAGGATATGGCAAGGGAGATGGGAGGGGAAGGGGCATTAGAGAATAAATACAAGAAGAAAATGTCCTGAAGTTGATTGCAGTAATGATTACACAACTCTTCTTAACAGAACTAAATGATTAAATCATATGACGTATGAATTACATGCCAATAAACCTATTTAAAAATAGATGGAAAATATATACGTCACACAAACAAAAGTCAGAAGACTCGAGCAGCTATAGTCATATTAAGTAAAATAAACTTCAAAAAACAACAACATTAGCAGAGATAAGAGTGGACATTTCATAATAATGAAAGTGTCACCTCATCAAAATCCACCCTGCTGAGAGAGAGGAGCAGATACAGGCTATGTGAAATATTGGCTTGTCTGTTTTAGAGCAGTTTCAGATCTCTCCCACTTATGTGGAGAGTCGATGGAAATGGACCCTTTTGATGGTTAAACCCATTTGAGGTTCCCTATAAGAGAGGAGTGGGGAGGGGGAGGGAACTCTCCAGGTGAGGGGGGCTTCTTGTTACTTATCGATGAGTGGGTGTGACTCCCAGATGCTGTGTACAGCAGAATGAAATGTTGCCCAGGCCTGGGCCACCTGCCACAGGTGTGTGGGGATGGATTGTTGTGGCTATTGTGTCAAACACTGAGTGTGCTGTGTACTGAATTGTGCTCCCTAAAAATACGTATTATAAATCCTAGTCCCCCCTTTACCTGTTGTTATAATTCCACTTGGGAAATGAGTTTTCTTTGTTTTGTTAATAAGGCTGTATAGGCGTGTAGGCTGTATCTGGAGTCAATCTCTCTGGAAGTACAAAAGAAGATGAAAGAAGCAGAGGTGAAGGAAGGTAGACACCATGCCCTATGAAGATCATCAGTGAGGCAAGACATCGAAGATGAGAGGAGACAGGCTATCAGGCAAAGCCAATGGAGAGAGACGGCCTTTCCCCTAGAGCCAGTGCCCTGAATGCAGACTTAGGCTTCAAGCCGTGAGCCACTCCATTTCTGTTTGTTCCAGCCACCCACTTGTGGTGGTTTTGGTATCACTGCACTGCAGAACTAAGACACCAAGAGTTTCCTTGGTGTCCAGCGCCCTTCTCTAGCGGTTAGTCTTCTTGGTGACATGCACACAGTAAGCAAGCTGACGGCTCTCCAGTCTCAGCTGTCAGATCTCTGACGGTCACCAATTTTGGTAAATATTTTGTGACTGATCCACAGCCCGCACCAAAAGTTGCCTTAAACACACAGAGCAGGGAGCAGCCTCTGTGACAAGCAGAGACACGGGTTCTTTCTCCCCATCAAGCAGAAGGTGCGCTTACAGCTAGGACCAAGCAGTCTTCCCTCCACGCAGCCCAGACCTTGCCCTTCACCTTGTGGGCATCCATGAGGTTCATGACGAGGTCAAGGTCCCCGTGCACAGGCTGGTCCTCGGCCAGCTGCGGCTCCACCTTGTACAACCAGTCAACCAGGGCCTGCAAAGCATCCATGAACTGGCCTGAAAACAGCAGGGCCTCCTCCGACTTGTGCTGCCGAAGAAAAGCACACGAGCCCCACCGTGGTTAAAGATTCATTTTATGATTGATGCACCATTCTGACTGCTGACAGGGAATATTATGTGAGCCCTGTACAGGGAGGGGTCTCATGGGGGAGCAGTTAGAAATACCGTGAAGAGTACACATTCAGACGGTTTTACTCAGATGGAACCCAAACCCACTGCGATCAAGTCGGTGCGGACCCAGAGCGATCCCGTGCACAAGAACAGACAGCCTCATCGGCCTCCTGCAGAGGAGCGGGTGACTTTGAATTCCCCCTCTTGTGGGTGGGAGCCCAAGGCCTAAGGAGGACAGGCGGAGATGGCGCAAAACGGTGGGAGCAGGACCTAAAATAATTCAGGAAATTGAAGATCAGGATCGGCCCAAAGCTGACTCCTATGAGGTGAAGTGCCGGCTGAGAACGCTCCACTCTCTAACTTACACCAGTTCTCCCCCTGCAGCTGGGCATCTCCTCTGGGTTCACCAATCCATGGCAATGATCACACAGAACTCACAGGCCCTACTTACTGTGACATGGCTTATGAAGGAAGCAAGACAGTACAACTGGAGAATGAGGATCAACAGGCTACAAATCGGGATCGGGATCAGAAAGCCTGCAAGAAACACCTCCCTTCTACAGCCAGCAGCTGGCTGCACCTTCCTCTCAGCCATGCAGCTCTCTCCCCTTTCCTTCAGACCCCCTGAGGCCAGGCTTCGTTGGTCCTGCACTCTGTGACCACTGACTCTGCTTCAAGGCCCCTTCCAGGGCCCTTGGTCCTCTTCTGGGTTTTTTGCTGTCTTCAGTGCTCCAGCCCTTGACCTGTCGTCCAGCTCTTCCAGCGGATTCTTCACTCTCTCTGCTTCTTTTCTCTTCTCTCTTATTTTTCCTTTCCCTTCCTTCCTACTCCTCCACTTCCTGCTTGCTGGCTGAAAAACCTCTTTGAGGTTGGCTGCTGACAGTTTACATACATCCTGTTCATTGCAAAGTACCGTTTCCCTGGTCAGGGTTCAGGAATCTATCAATTCCTTCCCCATAAACCACAGACACTTCATTTACACAGTCTTTTAACCAATCCCTGCCAGGGGCTCTGCAATCACAGCGCAAGTCTGCAGCCCACAGCCAGCAAAAAGTCTCGAATCAAGTTGTTGACAGTTCAACAGGTTCAATAGGTTGGTCAACCTGGACAGAGTATGCACCACCACTGGGCCACAGGACAGGAAACTGAGGCAAACTCCAGGGGTAAGTCCCTCAGGCTGTTTTTCTGAAAGATCACTTAAAGGAACTCCCTTCACCATGGATGCCCTCTGATGTCCCAATAGACACAATAGACACATGGACACGTCCTCATGCCCCAAGGTCTGCATTCATTACTTTATACTTGCCCTGCCCGTCGAGAGCAATGCTTGCATGGGTACAAGAATCGGGCACCGTCCATGTCCAACTCCACCACGTCCTGGAAGTGGGATTCAGAGGCTCACTTCGTCTTCTGTAAAATGGGCATAAAGTATACTTGGTTCCCTTGGTTGTTTTCTGGGCAACGTGCTATTAAGAATAAGAACAACTTACCTTACAAACCTGGCTAGGCCAGAGCATGCACACGGGTACAGATAAGATCTGGAAACCCAGGGAATCCAGGACAGATCAAGCCCTCAGGACCAATATGGAGAGTAGTGCTATCAGGAGGGGAAGGAGAAGGTGGGGGGAGATAAGGAGAACCGATTACAATGATCTACATATGACCCTCTCTCAGGGGGACAGACAACAGAAAAGTGGGTGAAGGGAGACATC
>PVJH01032861.1:0-22112 GCA_004026705.1 Nesogale talazaci | reverse complement strand
CAATCCTTGACAACTACGGCTTTTGCTCCGTTTGTCCGTTACTGTATCGGGGCCGCCGTGAGGATTGGGGTCTTCCTACAGTGAGTTGCAATCCCTACTGAAGGCTGCCATCCTTGGTCTTCATCAGCAAGTGCTTCAAGTCCTGCTCACTTCCAGCAGGCAAGCAAGGGTGTGTCCTCTGCATTTCGCAGGTTGTTAAGAAGTCTTCCTCCAATCCAGAGGCCACATTCTTCTCTGCCGTCTTCTTCTTCTTCTTCTTATCCAGCTCCTTTATTTGTTCAGCACACAGATTGAGTCCATGTGTGAGATGGGGCTTTAATATAGATACTTTATGCTAACAAATTCTAACTTAGTTACCCTGTGACCAAAGAATATGTTACCTCACCAATATGGGGGGCATGACCCCCCCAAAAAAAGCACAGTGGAATCACCCCCCACCAACTCCCACAGAGCTATCATAGCACACATTTTTCCCACCAGGCAAGCATTGAGCATCTTGCTCTGAGTTAGTGCACCCAGTGGTGTTGCTGGGAAGGTTCTCTCTGGTGACAGTGACTCTTTTCATGAAAGTTGTGCTCAAACCTGGTTGCTTTTTGTGATGGTATTTTTTTGTATTTTTGTATTTAAGAGAACAGTGTGTAGCTATGAGATTTTGTTTCCTGCTCGGAAACAATGCTGCAGAAACTGTTGTGATGTTGAACCCTGCATAGGAGGGCAGCGTTATGGGAAAAGTGCAGAAGTGGTTTTTCTCGTTTCTAAAAAAGTGAATGTCGATTGATGACAAACCTCATCCTGGATGTCCGTCAACTTCCTGAATAGACAAAAATGTCCGCTCATAGTGCATTTGGAGTATGTTCCACTGGGTCAGACTGATTCTATTTTTTAAATCATGTTATTGGGGGTGCATACAACTCTTGGCACAATCCACCCATACATCCATTGTAGGCAAAGCACATTTGTGCCTTTGATACCATCACCATTCTCAAAACATTCCCCCTCCACTCAAACCCCTGGTATTGACTCCTCCTTCTTTTACCCATGCCCCACTCCTCCCTCCTTCATGGACCCTTGATAATTTATAAACTATTATAATTTTGTCTTGTTGAGCACGTCTGAAGAGTTCCTTCACCCACTTCCCCATTGTCCACACCCCAGGGAGGAGGTCATATGGAGATCCCTATAATCAGTTCCCCCTTTCTCCTCCACTCTCCCTCTATCCTCCCGGTACCACCACTCTCACCACTGCTGCTGAAGGGATCATCTGTCCTGAATTCCCCATGTTCCCGGTTCCTATCTGTACCTGTGTACATCCTCTGGTCTAACGGAATTTGTAAGGTAGAATTCAGATCATGACAGTGGGAGGGAGGAAGCATTTTAGAACTAGAGGAAAGATGCATATTTCATCGTTGCTACACAGTGCCCTGGCTGGCTTGTCTCCTCCCACGACCATTCTGTAAAGGGATGTCACAGATGAACCTTGGGTCCCCAATCTGAACTCCCCCTCATTTACAATGATATAATTTTTAGTTCTTTGATGCCTGATCCCTGATCCCTTGTTCCCTCCGTTGGTGTGCTTCTTCTACATGGGCTTTGTTGCTTCTGAGCTAGATGTCCACTTGTCTACCTTCAAACATTTAAGACCCCAGATGCTATGTCTTTTGATAGCCAGGCACCACCAGCATTCTTCACCACATTTGCTTATGCACACGTTTGTCTTCAGCGATCATATCAGGAAGGTGGGCATGCCATTATATGATTTTTGTTCTTGATGCCTGATAACTGCTTCCATTTATACCTTGTGGTGGCACATAGGTGTTCCTTATGGACTTTGTTGCTTCTGAGTTATATGGCCGATTGTTTATTTTCAAGCCTTTAAGACCCCAGGCTCTATATCTTTGATAGCTGGGCAACATCAGCTTTCTGTACCACATTTGCTTGTACACACATTTGTCTTCATTAATTGTGTTGGGAAGGTGAGCATCAAGGAATGCCAATTTAATGGAACAAAGTGTTCTTGCATTCAGGAAGTACTTGAGTGGAGGTCCAATGTCCGCCTGCTGCCTTAATACTAACCCTTTAAGTATATGCACATAGTTCTATTTCCCCATCATATATAAGTATATTTACCTATGTTCATGCCTGTATTTAGGGCTTTGTAAGTGCTCTTTGCCTCCCAGTTCTTTCCTGTAAAAGTAAATTTTTGCCTTCCTCTTGTCGCCCCCCCTTTCTTCTCATCCTTCATTTGAGTCTCAGTAATTTCCCTCTGTTACATTACTCTTGATTATATCTTTTTTAATAAAAAGATCATTTTATTGGGGAACTCCTACAGCTCATAACAACCCATATATCAATTATATCAAGCATATTTTTGCAAATGTGGCCACTGTTAACAGACTGTTAGTCAAACTTACTATTTAGAGGTTCTGAAACGATCGTGTAACAGTGTGCAACAAAAAAGGTCTGATCTGTGGCAGACGGGGACGGGTTTTGCCACCGCGACAATGCTCCTGCTCACACTGCCATCTCAGTGAGACCATTTAGCAAAAAACAGCATGTCTCTCTTGTGCCACACACCTCACTCACCTGACCTAACTTCATGTGACTTATTGTTTCCACAAATGAAGGGGACTCGAAAGGGACAGAGATGCAATGACACAGAAGAGGAAATGAAAAAAACGAGGGAGGTGCTGTCTGCCATCCAAACAGACCAGTTTGAAAAATGTCTCCAAGAAGGAAATCGCAGATTTGACAAATGTATTAAAGGTCATGGAAAGTACTTTGAAGGTGGTAAGGTTGCTCTGTAAAAAAAAAAAAAAAAAAAAAAGTGTAAATACACAGCTTTGAATTTCCCCTTTAACAGCTGTTGAAATTTGCCTTATGGCCATAATTAAGGTCAATTTCTTTTTCATGAATCCATGAGTGCCTTGCTGGGAAATGAACTTTCGAAGTTCCCTGCATGCAGACAGTGTTGAGCTTGGCCAGACTGTTTACCATTTTCTTCACTCCCCATTCTTCTTCGTCTCCCATGTCAGACTCCAGCACCCGCCACCTTCTTCCTCGAGTCTGTCTTTAGCAGTTGCTTGGGTGAGCGCTGCTGGTTTTAAAATATCAACTTTTGCTTATCTGAAAAGGCCTTTATTGAAAGTCCCTGGTGTTGAGCGCACAACTCTAGGTTACTGCCACTTGGGTCGTGCTGCTCTGAAGACGGCTTCCTCCTGGTTGTGCAGGGTCTGGGGGGTTGGGATCGACTCCCGGGCAGTGGGTTTGAAGCAAGGGCTTACAAAGTCTATGTCCTTCTTCCTCTGGCTGTTTTGTAAGAGGGGTGTCCTTCAGAGTGGCCAGTCTGCCATCATCCCAGAAGTAGACGTCTCTGTGATTCCTTGTGTATGCACCAAGCACACCCTCCCCTGCCCAGGGTGCACGCATGTGTATGTGGCGGGGTGGGGGTGGGGGGTCAGCCTCTGCATGTGCATGACTCTGTGCATATAGAGTCTAATGGACCTACCTGCCTCTCCTGACACCCTGACAGTGATTACACCTATGATCAAGGTCCGTGCCGCCTGGCACTTACACCTGTCAGACCGAGGAAGACTTCTGGGGTGAGAGGGGTGGGCCCGTTTCCTCCTCACCGCGTCTCTCCATCTGTCTCCCCACAGCTCTGCTCCCAAAGACTGCTCGTCCTTCAGCATCACTGCTTCCCCAGAAGTGCTTGTGAGCGTGGTCCACTGCCCCCCAGTCAAGAAGAACTCCAAAGGTCCCTGCAAATGGCCCCTGGACCCTGCGCTGGAGGTGACCTTGAAGATGGACACTTGTAGCCAGAGCATCAGCGAGCAGAAGGTGAGCCGGGCGGCTGTGGGTGAGCCCCATGGAGGACGGCTATCAGAGGGGAGCTGTTCTGTCTGTCTCCCCTTGACCCACAGTCCCAGCCCTGGGCAGGGCCCTCCCTCTGGAGAAGCTCATGATGGCTTGGCCCAGCCCTAGCAGCCTCATAGACAAGGAGGTGGAGAGGCCGGAGGGTATGACTACCTAAAGAGGGATGGAATTTACTTACAAGACCCAAGTGTGGTAACCACTTACTGCATTCCGGACTCTGCTGGCCACTAGGATGCAGGAAGGGTAAGCCAGGTAAAGTCTCAGCCCTCTCGAAGCTCACAGCCCAAGAGCCAGGGCCTCAGAGAAGATGCTGGTAAATACACGAGAATGGTTAATGGCCGTGTGGGCAGAACCTGCCAGGAGGACCTGGTTCAGGCCCCTGGTGTCCATTCTATGTGGCTGCTCCGTGAACTCATCTCTGAGGCTTGGCTGACAACAGCCGAGTCGTTCTCTCCCAGCTGGAGGGGCCAGAGGTCCAAACCAAGAGTCGGCAGGCAGGCTCCAGGGGCTCTGGGGGGACTTGGCTCTTTGTCTCTTGCAGCTCCTGTTGGCATCGCGTTTCCGGGACCTCTGGCTGCATAGCTCTGTCCTCTGCCTCCAGAGTCCCGCTGCTTCTCCTCTGTCCCTCTGCCTCACTCCTGCAAAGACACTTGCCCAGGGCTGCCCTGCAGAATCCAGCCTGAGCTCCTCATCTCCCGTCTGACTTCCATCTGCAAAGACTCTGTCCCCAAATAAGGCCCCCTTCAGAGGCGGCAGCATTCACCGAGATGAGGATGTAAACAGATCTTTTAGAGGACTACCCCGGGACCCCCAGACTCGACTCAGTAGGACCTTGTCCAGGGGGTCTCACAGAGAGATCTGAGCCCAGGAGCTCTTGCTCTCTGCAGGCCCCAGCAGGCCTGTCCCTGGGAGCAGGAAGTGACTTGTCACTGGAAACGGGAGCACCGAGCTGGGGCATCCAGGCAGGTCTCGGAGGTCAGGTCACGGGAGTCATCCAGGAAGGAGCAGAGGTGTGTGTGTGTGTGTGTGTGTGTGTGTGTGTGTGTGTGTTAAACTGGGGGACAGGACGAGCATATAATGCTGCCATGTCTTCAAGGCTCCCCATTTCAGGTCTGGAAACCCGACTTGGTGGGGGGGAGACCTTCGCAATTATGAGATATGAATGCATTTTCATATACATTCTCATGACCCACCGATACGGCCCCGCCCCCTCCCAGGAACTGTCAGGATGGAGCTGCCGTAGCAGATGAGTCATCATCCTGTGTCTGGCTCTTTCTGGAGGGCCTGTGTCCATGAGAGCCATCCCACCATCCATAGCCTGACCCCCGGTCAAAGTCCCTGCTCACGTCTTCTCCTGAAACTGATCACAGGTGACTTCCCTGGAGAGGGCTCAGCGGCAGCCCAGGTCAACGAGCACTAGGTGGAGACAATGACTCACTTCATAGATTGTCCCCTGCGGATGATTTGACCTATTGACCACGCAGTGTGTTCGCTGCGTGACACGTATGCCTTTGAGAGCTTTGTAAGCCCCGCTACGTAGACCCAGTGGGAAAGACGCGCACTTTCTCGGTCCTGACATAGGGACAAGGACCCCCTGGGTCCCGCTGTCCGTCTCTATCTTTTTTTTTTTTTTGGTTTTGTTTTTGTTTTGGGCATCACTGCTCTCCGGTGGTGGGAGTAGGAGGCCCAGCCCCACTGTTGGAATTGAACCTCCGTCCCAGTGGGCCCCAGTCCCGCGCACAACCACTACGCTACCGGGGCTCAGCCCTGTCTCTATCATTTTCCACAATCACAAAGTCACTCCTCAAGACCCATTCGAGGTTTGGGGACCCCCACGTGTGGGAGGGGGTCTGTACAAGTGGAGCTCTGTGGAGAAGGTGGTCTGTGTGCGTATTCTGGATAAGAAGAGGTGAGAAGCTTGCTGGAGAAACAGAGGTCACTCTAGGTGGCCAGCAGGAAGGGGAGGGAGTACAGGAACCCATAGGAAGGGCTTGGCATCAAGGACCTCTTTTTCTGAGGCGACAGGAAGCCCGTGAATCATTTCCAGCTGGGAGGGAAAGATTCGAGTTTGTGTGTCAAAAAGCCCCCAGGCAAGGAGACGAGGGCCCAGTCCAGAAATCGCTGCCTTTATCCATCAGAGAGGCAACCTTCCGTGGCCACGACACGTCCCTGGTTCCCCGCTCTGTCTGGGCAGGTCCAAACGTGTCAAACTCCCGGGAAGCTCCTCTTCCTCCTGTGGCCATGCTTGGAAACTTCCGCTGATGATCTGCGTGGGAATAGCCATTCGGATGCTTTGCCTTCCTTAGGCTGTGTCAACCCCGGGATGTTGAACTGCAAAGGGGGTTGGTGTCTCTTAATCTGTGGAGGCCACTGCTCCCACCAGACACGGGCTCTGTTCTCTCTGCGTTCTGCTTCTTCGGGCACCTTTGAACCCTTCTTTCTAGCCAGAGCCGCTGTCTGTGTCACCACTGAGCAGGAGACAGACCCTCCTGCAGCCCCTCAGCAGGGTGACTCCCTCCTTTTCTGCAGTGTCCTTGTTCCTGAAGCTGTTTGCTGGACTTCAACCTCTGCCCGTCGGGATGCTCCTTACATCCCAGGCCAAGTCTCGTCCAGCCTCCTCTCCCCCGTGCCCAGCCCTGGGCAGGCCCAGAGTGGGGTGGGTGGTGAGGGTGTGGGGGCGGGTGGGCAGAGTCTGTGGGAGTGAAGGAGAGGCGCCCTTCATGTCCTGCTGCTGTCCTGCAGGTACGAATCTCATACTTTGGGCTCAAGTCTCCACAAAGCCACGCTCTGCTGTACCTCACTGGAGTTGGTAAGAGATGGTCGCTGCCCTGGTGCGCCCCGCCTCCCCGCCCACCACACACACACACACACACACACACACACACACACACACACACATCTCTCCAGCTGCACCTTAGAGCTCTTTTTACACTGAGCAGAGGGAAAAGATGAGTTCTTGGCCGTGATACATTTGTTAGTCCCTAAATATTCCCTCCACAGTCGGCAGGCCTTTAAAAACCCACAGGCACCATGAGGAAAGGTGCATAAGCTGCATAACTTTCTAGAACCGAGTCAGGTGGTCGGTACACAGATAACCAATACATGAGCCTGGGCTCCTCTGGTGGTGCAGCGGGCTACATGCTGAGCTGCGCACCACAAAGCCGGCAGTTTGACACCCCAGTGGCGCTGAGGGAAGACAGCGAGGCTTTCTGCTCCGGTCACCAGTGACGGGCTCCGGCCTCCAGAGGAGGTTCCACTCTGCCCTGTCGGGATGCTGAGAGTCACAACGGGCTCAAGGCCAGTGAGTGGGTGGAATTTGATTCTTTTCCCCACTCCACATCTGCAGAAGAACAGGTGGCGGTGTCTTTCATGATGACAGAGCCCAGGGTTTCCACATTTCCCTGATTCAGATCCTGTTTCCAAAGAGCATGGGGGGCGGCCTGGTTTGGGAGTGCAAGGTCAGCAGTTTGAAACCACCAGCCATTCCGTGGAGGGGGGGACAATGGGCTTTTTACCCCTGCAAAAAGGGTGGGGAGCCCCACAGAGTCGTGCCACCCCATTCCGCAAGGTCTCCGCCAGTCAGAACCCGCTCCGTGGCAGTGCATTCTACTTCTTTGCTAGCCTGTCTGCACAATGTCTCCGCCTCGATGGCCTCTCCATGTGAATGCCTTTAAAAACAGTTTTACTTAAACAAAATCCATTTTTAAACTTGACCCACTCATGAGCAATACCACGATGTTATTTTCACATCTGACGCATGGCAGGGACACAAAGCTGAGGACTGTCGTGGTGACACTGAGACCCCTGGGGGTGATGGGGAGTTCTTTCTGAAATCTGGGGGTTGCTCAGATCTTGGGTTGCTCTGACTTATATCACAGTTGCGGCCCCTTGGAAGGGGGGGGCCATCTGGTGGAAGCCCCCATCGGATGTCTGAACTGCAGCCTTACCCGTTGGGGCTGTGGGGAGGAGGGATTGCAGGGATTCCTTGACCCTAGGTGGGATGCCCCCACCCGCGGTACACAGTATGCTGAACTGAGCGCCTGCCAGGCCAGGGCCAGCGGACAGCCCCACCCTGTACCCTTCCAGCCCTTTGCCCTTGTTTGGTTGGATTTCAGAAATCTCCCTGCTCGCTGACATCACCCGAACAAGCCAGGTGACGCCGACCAGTGCCAGGAGCCCTCAGGTACCTCACCATCCTTGACCAGCCTCCCAACGGCTCCCTTGAGCTCTGCTGGGGGTCCCCCTAGTGGTGACGAAGTGAATGGCCGTCTGCCTCCCGCAGGCCAGCGTGACAGAGGGACAGTCCCTGGGGACCAAAGAGCAGGGGAGAAAAGCACCCTAGGTGTCTTGGCGCAGGCGTGCCCATGGGCCATCTCCTTGGGATTATCCATGGCCTTTGCACGGCGGGGACCTTTCAGAAGCAGAGCTCCAGGCCTGGCTGCCAGTCATCTCTGGTGGGCTTGAAGCACCCGTCTTTGGGTTAACCCACCTTTGGGTCTGGTCATTGGGAACACCAGGGGCCCTCCAAATCCCTCACTACCCCAGGTTTCGCTATGCATTCCTGCCATCCTCCCCAGGGTGGCGGGAACGGCGGCTTGGGAGTGGAGGGAAGAGGGGGCTGCTGGGAGTGTAGAGAGGACATGTGAGCAGTGATCCGTGGACAAACTTCAGGGTGTCCCTGGAGTTCATCGACAGGGGGCAGGGGAAGAAGATTCTGGGAACACTACCTGGAATCCACCTTCCCTCCCCGCTGAGACTGTGGTCCTCCCCGCAGTGCAGTGGCGCTGGCTCCCAGGAATGCAAAGCATCAGCACCAGTCGCTTCCCCAGGGCAGGGCCTTGTAATGTGCTTTCATCTTTGAACCCACAAGGGCCCGGCTGCTAAGAATAGACCCACACGAATGAGTCAATGAGTAATTAAGAGTTCGCATAATCGTCACTATTTAGATTCGAATCTTGACATCAATATTTAGCTCTGCTGGGTTTGTGAAGTCAGCTGTTTTTCTTTTTTAAGTTGTTTAGGTCCCTTCCACTGACTTCAGCACATTTTGAAAAGCGATGGAGGGCATTTCCGGGGTGTGTGTTGATGAGTTCGTAGGCAGGCAACAGCCCTTGTGGGACCAGAGGATGACTGGATGTGGGAGCAGGGGGTGTCACCCACCAGAAACTGATGAGGCAAGGGGCACGTGGCTCTGCTCCACCCCCAGAGAGTAAGGGCCTCTCTGCAGGTTCCTAAGCTAACCCACCTCTCCTGCGTGTCCACAGGGGAACTGGGCCTGGGGCCCCAGTGGAGAGGGAGCCATCCTGCTGGTGAACTGTGACAAAGACGATCCCAAATCCTCCGCCGTGGACTCCCAGGACAATGAGGTGCAGAGCCGCACAGGTAAAGACCCGGAGGCACCTGGGAATGGGGCTTTGTCCACACGGCCCGAGTTGAACCGGGATTGGTCCTGCAAGGGCAAGTGACCTGCCGAAGGTCACCCAGCAGTCAGAGAAGAGCTGGGACCCACCCTGAGGCTCCACTAAGCAAGGGTCAGTCCCCGTGCCCTTGACCCTTGTCCAATGCAAACTTCTGCTCTTAGAACCTAAAATAATCCCAAAGAAAAGCCTGCCCCAAATGCATGTCAGAACAGGCCCTGAGTCCATGCCAGATCTGAGCTCTGCTCTGAGCCCCTCGGCATTAGGAATTCCTTTGACCCTTTCACACAACGCTTGGAGGCATCGGGGTTCTCACCCCCATCCTTCAGGTGGGGAAATAGACACGGGAAGGGTGAGCAGCTTGCCCATGGTCACGTAGGGAATAAGAAGCAGGCACAGGATTTGAACCTGGGCCTTCTGACACCAGGCAGGTTTGGGGCACAAGGCGGATGGACAGGAGTGTAGCCAACCCCCCTCCCCCCCGGGACATATCGCTGGGCTGCTGAAGTATGACAGGGATGGAAGGCATGACATTACCCAGGAGAGTGTGCTAAGAGGATGATGCCGGGGCTATGACTGCCACCTTCCTTGGGGAGTTACTAGAACAACAGAAATGGGGGGACTGTCATGCTGGCTCTGGTTGGTCTGGCCTGAGTCTAGGGGACAACTTCTCCATACACAGTCGCAGCCTGATGGAGTCACAATCAGACTCAGGGTCCTTTGTGAGCCCTCCCAGGGCACCAGGCACCGCAGCAAGAATTTTGTGTGTCTTCTGTGTATCCACAGGGTCATAATTGCATGTGTCCTTGTACAGCGTCTCGTCCCACCTACATAAAAAGCCCTAAGGGTGGGCACTGCGCTTAGCTCGTCTTGGGATTCCCCAGAGAAACAGAGCCCGAGATATATCTGTCGGTCACTGCATATGTTTATGGGACGAGGGAGATGGACTTACTTTGAGGGCATGGCCCACAGGGTTGCAGCATCTGGTGACCTCAAACTCGGTAGACCAGCTGGCCGTCTGCGGACCTCAGCCAGCAAGATGAGTTCAGAGTAAAGAGAGAGCGTGGATGCTGCCAAGACTTCCCTTATGTCTGGAGGCCCAGCACCTCCCGGGTGGTCACCTCCGCCCTGAGAACCAAACACGCGTTGGCACTGTGAAGAGTGATTACAGTACAGCGTGTTAGGTGACATTATGGGACATCAGTTAGTCTAGCATTTGGCCTAACCTCTGGGAGACATCACCCAGGCCAAGTTGAACACTAACCACCCAGTTCTGACGAGGCCCCAGGCCAGGAGTTCCCTTTTCCAAGCTTGCCGGGTTCCATGCACGGCTCTGCCCCCAGACACACCTGGAACAGTGGTGAGCACGTGGCGGGTGCCTGAAAGCTGTTTGCAGAGGGAATAGGTGGAGCTTCCCCCTCTGTCCTGACGGGAGAGGCGGGGAGGTTTGTGCACCACTCCGATCAGGAACGACTAAGGTGTGGGGTGATGCTCTCACGCCAATGTTTCTGACAGGCTTATGCAGAGTCCAGAGCCGTGAAGACGTGAACGGTGGTTCCTGCCTCGGCCAAGTTGACCTCCTGGTGGAGGAAGACCCCGAACCTCCCACCCGTGCAGGGCTAAAAAGACCCTTTAGAACACTGGAAATAGCATGCAGAACAGAAAACAGGGCCTGTGACAAAAAGTGGTGTCGAGGAGGGGCCGGGTGGGGGGGAAGGGCAGCGAGTGCCCATCAGAGGTGGCTCATGGGAGATGAGCTCTGTGTATCCATGCAAGTCCAGCCAGCCCGTGGTCTCAGGCCCCACCCATTCCCATTCCAGACCTGCAGGACATGTCCCTGATGATCTTGAACACAAAGACCCCCAAGGACTTCTTCACCAAGTACCAGCTGGTGCTCCACGTGGCTGAGTCGGAGATGGACAAAGTGCGCGTGTTTCACTCTGACGGTGCGTTGCCCTTCGCCTCCATGTGTCTCTGTGCATCCCTCCCCACCTGCCCCTGCCAGGGCACAGCCTCTCCGGGGACCTTTCTGAGTGCCAGTGATGTGTCTAGGAGCCAGACAGTCGGGGCTGAGCCCCGGTGGCGTAGTGGTTGTGCGCGGGACAGCGGCCCATTGGGACGGAGGTTCAATTCCAGCAGTGGGGCTAGGCCTCCTACTTCCACTGCCGGAAAGCAGTGATTGCCCCCCCCCCAAAAAAAAAAAAGAACCAGACAGACAGCATCCAGCCACTGTCTTCTAGGGGGGCCCCGGAGGGACCCGGACCTGCTGTGAACACACAAGCATGTCTGTGCAGACACGGACACACACATAGACATATACAGACAGACAGATACACACATACACAAACAGAACTGCACACACAGACACAGACACACACAGACATAAATACATATACACAGAGACACACACAGGTGCAAACATACACACATAGACATACACACACATACACACATAGACATGCATACATACACACATACATACACATAGAGACACACACAGATGCACACATATACATACATCCACACACGCACCCAAGAGAACATGCGAGTAAGAAGCTCTCTGCAGTAAATAGCCTCCTTGGAAATCCCTTCGATTACTGCTCTCTGCTTTTACTGACCCTGTCTCTTTCTCTTTCTCTCTCTCTCTCTCTCTCTCTCGCTCTCGCTCTCGCTCTCTCTCTCTCTCTCTCTCACACACACACACACACACACACACACACACACACACACGGTGACCTTGAGTTTACAGAGCTTTTCAATCCACATGGACTGCATGCGTTAGGCACCCTGCTAATCAAAACGCACACCCGTTGCCCCAAAGTCCATTCCGGCTCACGGCAGGGCTGTCCAAGCAGCACCGGGCTCCCCAGGCTTGCCAGTGGCCAGTTTCAGAAGCAGAGTGTCTGGGTTTTCCTCTGGGTGGACTAGAACCGCCAACCTTTCCGGGAGCAGGCGAGTACATTAACCCTGCTAATGAAAGCCGTCAGTGACTGTGCAGCGGGGACCAAGCCGGGGAGAAAGCCAGCCCAGCCGCCCCGTCACTCAGAGAGTGGAGAAAGCACCCTTCAAATGCAGGCGAAGACTGGGTGTGTTGTGGAAGGGTACGTGGAGTGAGGGTGCAGTCCGAACGGAGGGGTAGTTGTCTTTGGAGTAGAAAGGGTGTGGGACTAGCAGATGCTGGGCACGAGAAGGGTGAGCCGGGCACAGGGCACAGTGAGCATGAAGGAAGGTCTGGACTGAGGGCAAACCCGTAGGCTGGTGGACTCCAGGAGGCTGCTGGGACCAGAGCAAGGTGTGCCGGGGGCAGTGGGGGTTGGGAGGAGAGAGGGCAGCGGGAGCTGACTGCAAGAGGGCCATTGCATGGCTTGCCCCGTTCCTGTGGCGACCAAGGGTCCTCTCACATCCAGAGCAGAACTACTTCGTGGGCTTGTTGAGGCCGTGGGCTTTAGGAAGCAGCTCACCAGGGCTGTCTTTCATGTAGCTCCCTGGATGGGCCCCAACTGCCAACCTTGTGGTCAGTGCCACTCTTTCTCTGTGCCATAGTAATTCCACCGCCCTTCATCTGGTGCCCTGCCAGGCTCCGCCTCCTCCAGGAAGCCCTCCCTGACCTCTGGGCTTCCCTCCCTCACATCCCCTCTCCCCCTCTGTTGTGGTGAGGCTGCTTCTCCTGCTCACTGCCCTGTGCACCTTGGGGGAGGGACGGTGACTCTCCAGCACCCCCAGGTCTCCACTGAGGTCAGGCTGGAACGGTGCTCAGGCATGAATGGTGATGCATGAGCCATCAGATGTGCCAGGCTTCCTGTCCCTTTCTGAATGGCCAAGGTATCCCCATGACTCCCTTTCCAGTGCCCCCAGCCTCGGAAGCAGCAGCCCAGCTGGACTTGGGCCCTCTCCTGAGGTGCCCCCAGCCCGACTTGGCTGCGAGGACCGTCCAGCAGGGCCCAGGCAGTGGCGTAGGATTGGTCTCACACCAGAAGAGAAACAGGGTCTGCAAAGGTGGGGTACAGCCCTGAGTTTTCCCTGTTCTTCCCCTAGGCGGTGGTAAGTCGCCCTCCAAGTCCAAGATGGTCCTGGGACCCAAGAAGCCCTCTCATGCCCTGCAGCTCCCCGATGGCCAGCACAGCGTCACTTTCCACGTGGAGGGCCTCGAGTTCCCAGACGCCAACTTCTCGGGGCTCGTCTCCTTGGGGATCTCTCTGCTCAACACCTCCAACCCAGTAAGCCAAGATGGCAGCTCAGGGTGGGGCCAGGTTGTGGAGAGGGACCCCAAGCAGCCTGCAGGGAAGCGGGGCATGTGGAACCCTGGAGGCCTCATGATCCTTGGCCCCTTCCCACAGGACATCCCCAAAGTCATGGTTTTCCAAGATCATGTGACCTTCCGCGTGGCCCCGTGGATCATGACCCCCAACACCCAGCCCCCGCTGGAGGTGTATGTGTCCAGGTGAGAACCATGGGGCCATGCGCTGGGGGGCTGGGCTCCTCACATCACATCTGGGCCCGAAGCTCCCACCCCAGAGACTTGTGGAGACCGGCTTACAGTGCATGCTCCCGGCTACCCCGGCCCGCTGGGCCTCATCTCTGAGGCCACCCTCGGCATAGGTCCTTGGCCTGAGAACCCCTGGAGAGTACAGGCATCCCAGGCAGTCCCGCCTCTCCCCTTTCAGTTGCTTCTGGGGCGAAGGTATGAGTGCAGCTTGGGTCTGATGTTGACGTTTGAGTCCTAAACTGTCCCTCTCTGCCTCGGTCTTGGTGACTCGGCTTCCCGTCCCTGGTGGCGTAATGGCTATGGGGTTGAACTGCTAACCGCAAGGTGGGTAGTTTGAAACCACTGGCCCCATCAACTGCTACGAGGAAGAGAGGTGAGACTTTCTACTCCCCCCAAAGAGTTATGGTGTCCGGAACCCACCGGGGCCATCCTCCTGTGATTCAATGGCCATGAGTGAGAGGGACAGACTGCATGAGTCAGGACAGCCACCGTCTCTGGAGTGCCTGCTCTGGCCCCTCCACTGCCTAGGGGACACCAGGCTGGCCAGCGTGCCCCTCAGAGGCCACTGGTCAAATCCAAAACACTCGCTAAGGGTCTGCCCTTCTGTTCTTCCCAGTGTTCAGAATAACAAGGACTTCCTCAAGTCCGTGAGGGCCCTGGCCAAGAAAGCCAAGTGCAAGCTGACCATCAGCCCCGAGACAGAGAACGAGAAAGACCAGTGGATGCAGGTAAGCAGCTCGGTGGGTCCAGGTGCTCTGGGGTTCCAGGGGGCCAAGGGCACTTAGGGCTCCAAGGCGCCAACCCAACACCTTGCCAGAAACACTTTCTCAGATGGGCAGGGAGCCGGGAGCCTCAGGACAGGGGCTGTGGTCCACTGCCTGCCCACGCAGGACCCTTGCCGACTCTCCGCGCCCCTTCAGACCTCACCCTTGCCGCTGCTCCAGCACTTACTATGGCTCCCCAGGCCTCCTCCTGAGCCTGCTTCGAGGGCCCGCCCCCACTGACTGCTCCCGTAGTTTGTTCCTGCCCAGTCACCCCCACGGCCCACCTCCCACCACCCAGTGAGCTCACCAAGGCCGGGGCTAGGCCTCACTCAGCTCATCATTCATCGTGGGCCCTCCCTGCCGTGCCCCTGCCCACGCCTCTATCCCTCTTGTCACTCTGTGATGTCAGGGCTCGAGCCAGCTGAAATCGCCCACACGCCTTCACTGCTTGCCGAAGCAAATGGCAGTTTCACGTGGTTCCACTTAACAAGAGACGTATGCCCGGGATCACGTCCGCCTGAGGAGCTCTGGTGGCTTAGTGGGTTACCTGTTCCCCCCCACCAGCCCCTCCCTTGGAAACAAACTCCCTGGGGCAGGTCTGCCTCATCCTATAGACTTGCTAAGAGCCACCTCGAAACGTGCTGACAGCGCTGTCACATGTCCCTGCCAGCTGGCCAGTTCTTTGAAGCTGGATCTGCACCAGGCTCCTCTACCAGCCTCCTGCCCATGCACTCGGTGGGGGCCTTTGTGCCCCTCCTTTAGCACCAGCCAGGGCCACAGAGGAGGGGGCTGTTGTTACCCTTCATGAGGTGCCCCTCCCCACGTTCCCACGGGCCTCCTGACTTCCCCTCCCATCACCCTTCCACCATGGGTGACAGCTGCCCCGCTCCCTGACTTGGCCACTTTCAGACACAGGCTCCTTGAGGTCAGGGTCCCAGTCCCCAGTCAGGGCACCCAGCAGGAATGGGGGGTGAAGGGAGAGCCAGCAGGATGTGTGGGGGGTGGGGGGGTGGAGTGTGAGACTCAGGGGGTGGCTCCACGGCCCTCCCTCCCAGCCCCTTGTCTCAGCCACATTCCTGCTTGCCCCGCACAGGATGAGATCGAGATTGGCTACATCCAAGCCCCACATAAAACGTTGCCCGTGGTCTTCGACTCACCCCGGAACAGAGGCCTGAAGAACTTCCCTGTCAAGCGCTTGCTGGTGCCTGAGGGGGGAGGGGGGCTTGGGGAGGGGTGGCCTGCTGTCCAAGCCTCCTGGCCTTCCTTCTTAAACCTTCCACTCCCTCCTCCCCTGCCCCTCTCCCTCCCCCCGCCGCCCCCCCCCCCCCCAGCAGAATCCCTGCCTATTCAGCCTGGGGCAGGGCTCGGTGGGGCCGGTTCTTCTTGCTCTTTTTGGATGGAAAGCTCAGGCTCATTTCGCAACAGCCTGCAACAACCTTTCCACCCAGGAGCTCACCTTGTCCTCAGAGGACCCAGGGCCGCGTCGTCTGTACCCTGGGTGGGCCCAGATCACTACCTTTCCCAAAGGTTGTGTTGGGGGTGGGGGGCAGGGGCTGGTCAGCGGGGCTCCCTGGTGGCTTTCAGGACCAGACTGGTCACACCCTGATTGTGAGGCGATCGGCCCGCAGGTTCTGCCTCCGTGTCTGTGTGGGCGCCCGAGCCGGGGAGTAAGTAAGGGGGAGTGTGTGTGACGGGCTGCTGACGTGATGGTGAGTCTGGCTGCTAGCCACAAGGTCTGCAGTTCGAACCCACCAGCCAGCTCTGGGGGAGAACCCCGGTCTGCGTTCCCTGGAGTCAGGCCAGTCCCGCATCAGGATTGGCAGAGACGACATGACCCCTGCCCCGTGGCTTGCCCTTCCTCACTGGTTCTGTCCCCTCACCGGACACTCCAGACTCGACAAAGACCCGCTGCTCTGGCCCCACAAGAAAAGCCTTCAGTCTCCTAAAAGAAAACACCCGGCAGACTGACAGACAGACGGACGCGCCCACAGGGCTGTCTTCCTCATTCCCATAGACCACCTCGGAGAAAGAGGGCCGAGGTGACCTCGTGGCTGAGCACCGGCAAAGGATGCCCGCGCCACGGACTCACGCACGGCGGAGAGTGACTCAAAGCTGAGCTCACCACCAGGCTTGGCCCCTGCCCAGCGACCCAGCTTCATCTGGGGCCTCTCTCCCCACACAGGGGACTCCCTCTGCTTCCAGAACGCCCAGCTGGACTCCCCTTTGGGCCTTTGCCTCTGCCTGTGATGCTGTTCCCCATTCATGGAGCGGGCCACTTCTCAACCAGCAAACCTCAGCGTCCATGCCCTCCACGGTGACCATAGGAGGACCCCCTAGCCAAGCCCAGCTCTCTCTACTGCAGCAATCTCTTGGTTCCTTCTAGACGACTGCTCATTGGCTGAGTCTCTCTCAGCTCGATGGTAGACACCCCGAGGGCAGGGGCCGGGCCTGCTGTCCCCAGCACGAACATGAAGTTACCAAATCACTGCCATCAAGCCGATTCTCACTCCTCATGGCCCTATGGGATTCTGGGTAAAACAGCTGCTGTGGATTTCTGAAACTGTAAAGCATTGCGGGTGTAGACAATCTCACCTTTCACCCACAGAGAATCTGGCGGCTTTAAACTTCTGGCCTTGTGGTTAGCAGCACCACGTGTCACCCCATTACACCAGGAGGGCAATGCACTGGGTAAATTTGCTGCTCATCCAAACCCCAACCTCACCGCCGTGGGGTCAACCCGGACTCACGGTGACTCTACAAGGAAGGCAGAACTGCCCCTGAGGGTCTCCGAGACTGTAACTCCCCAGGAGCAGAAAGCTTCGTCCTTGTCCTTCAGAGCGGCTGTTGGCTTTGAACTGCCAGCCTCACAGTCAGCAGTCCAACATGGGAGACCCGTCTTCATAACACCCAGGGAGAGGGAGGCAGAGGGTCAGCATGGGGGGAGGTGTTGGGTGTGATGAGCGAAGCAGGCATCATAGTGACGCTCATTGAAGTTCAAGGGAGGCCTGGAGATGGCTAAGACGCAGAAGGCTCCCCCAGAAGGTCTCCGGGTGGTGCAGGCAGTTGCTACGTTGGACAGCTAACCAGTGGGGGTCTATGTGTGCTCAGAAGCACCTCAGAAGAAAGGCCTGGTGATCTACTGTTATAAAAACTAGCCTTCGGAGTCAGAGCTGACAGGACAGCCTCCTCCAGAAGGAACCGGCCTTGCTGGCACCTCGACTTAATCCTGCTGGGACTGAGTTTGGGCCTCGGACCTCCGGAACCCTGAGAGGACGCATTTGTGGAAATGCCTTTGTGTGGCTTTTAGTCACCTGCGTGACATCCCAGCAGCCCCAGGAAGCCAGAGTCTCCTAATCCCACATGAAGACCCACGTGGAGATGCCACAGCTGTTCTGTGACACCCGGTCCAGCAGAGATGGGATCCAGCCTGGTGTGGCCAGGAGCGCCTACCTCCTCCCCATACTGGCCTTGAGCGAGCCCCGCCCCACCCCCACTCAGAGCTTCTCCCTTCATCTGCAAAATAAGGATGGAAGGATCCTTGATGAATCTGCTATTAAGAAAAAAGGGACACAGAGGGGGAGGGAGGCTCTGAGGTGGGGTTTTCCATGCTGCAGGAGAACCCTGACCCTCTTGTCAAGTGTGAGTTGTCTGTCAGCGCTGCTACAAATGTGTTGCAGCTGAGCTTCCAGACTAAGATGGACTAGGGAAAAAGGCCTGGAGACCTCCTTCCAAAAACCAACCATAGGTGTCACAGAGTCCTGCCTGCAATGATGGTGGGGATGGCATGGCCATGGGTCACCAGTTGACTCTGGTAACCAGCAGCCAGGCTGGGCCCCTTCCCACGTTCCCCACCATCCAGGATGCTGGAGTGCTGCCGGGGCCACAGGATTCCTTCTTGTGACCACGTCCATCTTTCAGGCGTGGGCCTCGCCTGCTCCTGGAGCAGGGATTCTCAGTGCATGTCTCCTCCATTGCAGGGTCCCGATTTTGGCTACGTGACTCGAGGGCCCCAGAAAGGAGAGGTCACCAGCCTTGACGCCTTTGGGAACCTGGAAGCGAGCCCCCCGGTCACAGTCGGGGAGAAGGCCTATCCGCTTGGCAGGATTCTTATTGGAAGCCACAGTTACCCCAGGTGAAGAGAGGAGGGGTGCCCAGGGCCCTGCCCCAAGCCGAGAGGAACCAAAGTCCAGGACTAGGGAGGCGGGCTTTGAGGCCCATAGACCCAAGTTCAAATCCAAGCTCCACTCTGAGATCCACTCTGCTGGGAGGTGAGCATTTATGGAGCACCTGCTGTGGACCAGGCATCCTGCTCACTGACTTCACTGCTGATCAGGAGTCCACAGGACAGGGTAGAAGTGTGCCTGCGGGTTTCTGAGACCCTAACTTTTTGGGAGTAGAAGGCCCCCTTTTTCCTCCCGAGGGTTTCAAACTGCTGACCTTGTGACTCTCAACCCAATTGCTAACTACTACATCACCAGGGCTCCTGACAAGAGATCCCAAGTCAGGCGGGCCCCAAGCCCCACTCTTTCCCACTTCTGCAGCCAGCAGTTTTCTCAGGCCAAGCTCTGGCTGGCCAACCCCCTTGGCATTCTGTGCCTGAGTTTCCGTCAATGGACCAGGCAGGATGAGCATCCCCAAACCCCTCTCTAATAAAGGCCAGAGGCATTCTGGCCTCCGGAAGCTCTCCCCTCGCTGCAGGAGAACCCTGACCCCTGACCAAGTGCTGCCAGTCACCCTCCCCCCCACCCCTCCCCCCCACACACTCCTCTTCCCTGCCTGCAGCCCAAGCAGCCGGGACATGCACCAGGCCCTGCAGGACTTCCTGGTGGCCCAGCGCGTGCAGGCCCCTGTGAAGCTCTATTCTGACTGGCTGGTCGTGGGCCACATCGACGAGTTCCTCAGCTTCGTGCCGGCCCAGGGCCAGAAGGTACCACCTGGAGGCCTGCCTGGAGGAGGCGGCACACCTCCTTCCTTCCTGGGGTCCCGGGTCTGACGTTGTTTCTCTCACCCCTGGGTAGGGGTGTTTGGAGGCGGTAGCCAGCCTGGGACCAAGCCCTCCCCTCCCACCCCTTCGGCCACGCCCAAGGGCAACCCTGACCTCTGACCTCCGTGTTTCCCACCTCCAGGGTTTCCGACTGCTCCTGGCCAGCCCCCGGGCCTGCTACAAACTGTTCCAGGAGCAGGAGGAGGACGGCCACGGGGAGGCCCTGCTATTTGAAGGGGTCACGGGTAAGTGGAGCGTGTCTGGTCCCCACAGGGGCAAAAGGAGTCACCACGGCAACAGATGCTTTCTGAGCACCGGTGCCAGGCCAGGCACTGGCTGGGTGCAGGAACACCCAACAGGGAGCGGGCCAGCCAACCCTCGGGGCTGACCACGTGACACCGGGGCCTGGGAGGGCGTTTAGGCATGCTCAGAGCAGCTTCCCCTGGGGAGGATCCAGCGGGAATCTGAGATGTGGGGGGGGTGGCCGGACAAGTGGGCTGGCAGGGCAGAGGGAAAGGAAGATTACCGCAGGGAGCAGGGAAAGCAAACCGGCTCAGAGACTAGGCAGTGATGCGAGAGGCGTCTGAGGACCTGGAGGAATCGGGTCACAGCACATCAGAGGAGACACACAGAAGGCCACGCAGGGCCGTGGACGCTCACAGTCCACCTGCAGGGTTCATGCGTGGATGCAGCCTCCGGTGCGTCCCCTCTGACCACCGTCAGAGATGTGAACAGCCTTGCTCTCAAGCTAGTGCTGGCCGGTGCAGACAGGTTTCAGTGTAACCCCTTACCATTTGATCTCCTTGTGACCCCCTTTTCACTTGTTTTGGGGTTTTTCTGCTTTTTTTGAAGTCAAAGGGGAAACGCACATGCATTAAGCTCAGGTGAATTCCCGAAAGAAAGAAACAAGCAAAGACATTGAGGGGACGTTAGCATTCCTCTGCTGAAATACTTCTTCGGTGTTCCTGGGTCTGGGTTGGGGTCAGAGGTTGACCGGGCCCATGTCTCATCCTTGCAGTTTGGGTAGCTGTCACTTGCCCCGTCCCCTCTACCACCCCCACCTTCCACCCCGAGAAGGGACCTAGCTCTTTGTTGAGGCGAGCCTCAGCCGGGGCAAGGCCGGCATAGCAGTGAGAACCAAGCCCATAGATCCTTGACCCACAGCACTGCTTCAGAACGGGCCCCTGTGTCCTCTGCCCCTGGGCCAAGAGAAGGGGGGCTAGCTGACTGCTGAGGGGAACGAGAGATGAAATAAACCACGATGGAGAAAATGCTGGGGAAAGGAGGCACACCTCAGCAGGTTCCCATGGTGCACTGGTGGGGTGGGGGGAAGGGGGGCGGGCAGCTGCTGGGGTGCATGACCTGGAGGCCAGGGCGGACGGGCAGGCAGGTGACCACAAGCTAGAGGGCTGCAGCCCCATCAGGAAAAGCCAGGCCGATCCATCCTCCTGCACTAGCACGTGCGTCCAAGGTGTCTGCTCTGCACACATGCCCTGCTTCCCAGGTGTGCGTGAGGACAACTCAGGGACGAGGTGCTCGTGCTGGTCCATTTGGCGGTTGGGGAAACAGGGTCTTCACAGCACCGGCTGAGAAGAGGGAAATGGAGCCCTGAGCTCACCCACGGTTTGTGTCTTGTTTTGTCTCCACGACAGAAAAGAAGCAGCAGAAAATAAATGACATTCTATCAAACAAGAAATTGAGAGAGCAAAACTCATATGTGGAGGTACAAAGCCAGGAGATGCCAGTCCCCCTCAGCTACCCTCCCTACAACTGGGGGCACAAGGCAGGAGACTTCTGTGGGCTGCTGGTTAGATCCGTGTTGGGGGGTCCCTTGGGGGCCATGGAACATCCCTTAAGGTTCCTTTGAAGGAGAGTCACCAGAGAGAAGGCTCAGTCACCTGCTCCAGAACTGAGAAAATCAGGAAGGACGCGAAGGGAGGCAGGGGCAGCCTGGGAGGCCCAGGACGACTGTGATACAGGGCCCAGTGAGACCAAGACATGGCACCAGAGCAAGTGGCATCGACCAGCGGGGGCGGGGTGAGGGGGGAAGTAGGGTGGCCTGTCCCGGGGCAGGGGCACAGAGCAAGGATAAAGAGAAGCACAGAGGTCCTGGCAGTGCTAGGGATCTGCCAGGCCCGGGCACTGCCCTAGGGACGCAGTCTCTACTCTGCATGCTCCCCGCCCCCTGCCCCCAGAGCTGCATCGACTGGAACCGGGAGGTGCTGAAGCGGGAGCTGGGCCTGGAGGAATGTGACATCATTGACATCCCCCAGCTCTTCGAGCTCAGCAAGAGGACCGGCAGGGCCCAAGCCTTCTTCCCCAACATGGTGAGGAGGGGCCAGCCAAGAGGCCAGCAAGGGGGTGGGGGGATGTGTACAGGCCTTCACAGTCTACAGAGGAGCCCTGGTGAAATAATGGCTACCTGCTGAGCTGGTGACCACAAAATCAGCAGTTCAAAACCATCCACCAGTGCTTGGGAGAACTGGCTCAGACACTCACTGGGGAAGTTCTAGCCTCTCCTACTGGGTGGGTGTGAGTTAGCCAGGGGGCTGTGAAGACAGGGGAGAGGGCTGAGTGCAGGCTGTCAC
>PVJH01032860.1:0-22187 GCA_004026705.1 Nesogale talazaci | reverse complement strand
ATGCTTGGTAGAATTCTCCTGTGTAGCCATCTGGTCCAGGTGATTTCTTTGTTGGTAGTCCCTTGATAACCTTGTCTATTTCTTCTGTTGTTATGGGTCTGTTAAGAT
Source organism: Nesogale talazaci (assembly GCA_004026705.1). Lineage (NCBI taxonomy): Eukaryota > Metazoa > Chordata > Mammalia > Afrosoricida > Tenrecidae > Nesogale > Nesogale talazaci. The sequence goes on along the minus strand of PVJH01032860.1, from coordinate 22,079 downwards.
TCTTGATGTCCATTGGAGACAATCTAGGAAGAGATTGCTTTTCCAAGAATTTGTCCATGTCTTCCAAGTTGTTGAGTTCATTGGAGTAAAGTCTTTGTAGTACTGAGTGACTATTCTTTGGTTTCATTAGGATCAGTTGTGATATCCCCTCTTTCATCCCTTATTCTTGCTATTGCAATTTTCTCTCTCCTGAATCTCAGCCCTGATTTTTATTATTTCTTTTCTTTTGCTATTAGTGGGATTATCCTGCTGACTCTGCTCTAGTTGTTGTAAATTCTGTGTCAACGTATCAGTTATGAGACACTCTTCCTTTTTCAGGTGTGCCTGTATTGCAATGAAACTTCCTCTTAAGACTGCCTTTGCTGTGACCCATAAGTTTTGGTATGTCATGCTTTCATTCTCATTGGTTTCTAGAAATTTTTTAATTTCCTCTCTGATCTGGCCCAGTACACAATTCTTTTGCAATAGAGAATTATTCATTCTCCAACTATTTTCTCTAGTTCTCCTTACCTTCCTTTTGTTGATTTCCAACCTTATGGCAGAGTCGTCTGAGAGTGAGTTCTGTATGATATCAATATGCTTAAATTTATGTAGATTCTCCATATGTCCCAGTATGTGGTCTATCTTTGAAAAACTTCCATGTGGGGCTGAGAAGAACGTGAAATGCTTTTCCTTTGGATGAAAGACCCTGTAGATATCTACCAAGTCAAACTGTCTAATTGTAGTATTTAGATCTCTCGCCTCCTTGTTGAGTTTCTTTCCCTGTGATCTGTCTTTCTCAGAGAGTGGTATGTTGAAGTCACCCACTATAATTGTTGAGGCTGTAATTTCTTTTTTCATCATATGAAGTGTCTGGTTTACATATTTTGTGAGTCTCTCATTCGGGGAATGTATATTTAAAATGCGTATTGGGTCATTGTCTACCCTTCCCTTAAGCATTATATAGTGTCCTTCTTTGTCTCTTATTATGGTTTGCACTTTGAGGTCAATTTTATCTGAGATTAGGATTGCTACCCCTGCTTTTTTGGAATTGCTGTTTGTTTGGTATATTTTTCTCCAGCCTTTGATTCTCAATATATTTTTTTCTGTGATCTTAAGATGTGTCTCGTGTAGGCAGCAGATTGAGGGAGTGTATTTTCTAAGCCAGTCTATTAATTTCTGTCTTTTAAGGCCTGAGTTCAATCCATTAATATTTAGGGTTATTTCATCTATCTGTGCACTCTGTGTTGTCATCTTATCACTCTTGGATCAGATATTTTTCTATTTCCATGGGTTGTGTCAATGTCTATTTGTGGTTCATTCTTGCCTTTTTCCCACCTCTGAGCCAGAGTTATCTTGGGGGCTTTTATCCCTTTGATAGTTTCTGGGTAGATTCGTTCTGCGTGTGTTAGGTGGTTGCTTTCTTCTTCTCCCAGTGGGTCAGTGAGAATCTTTGGTAGGGCTGGGTTCCTTTTGGCATATTCTCTGAGATTTTCCTTGTCTGGAAAGACTCTTACTTCTCCATCAATTTTGATAGATAATTTGGCTGGTTAGAGTATTCTTGGGTTTGCATGGTGTTCCTGCAATTTTCAGAATATGCTGCTCCACTCTCTCCTCTTCTTTATATTTTCCATTGATAGGTCCGAGCATATTCTTATCTGTTTGCCTTTATATGTGATTGCTCTTTCTTCCCTAGCGGCTCTCATAATTTTCTCTTTTTCCTCATAATTGGATAGTTTAACAACTATATGTCTTGGTGTTTTCTTCTTGGCATTTAGTCTAGCTGGTGTTCTTTCGGCCTCCTGTATGGTTGTATGGTTTTTATTCATTAAACCAGGGAAGTTTTTCTCTAAGTATTCCCTCACTATTTTGGATGTTGGTTTTCTTGATGCCTCATCTTCCAGCAGACTGGAATTCTAATTCTAATGCTCTTTCTTTTCATAGTATCAGCCAGGCTTCTAATGTTTTCTTCTGCTTCTCTCATAGACTTGTTAGATTTTTTTCTCCCACTTATTAATTTCTACTTGTGAGTCCTCTAGGTCACTTGTCCTGTTTTCTGCCTCCTCCATTCTCTGGCCGAAATCTGAGAGCTTACTCTTAGTTTGTGTTAGCTCACTCTTTAGTTCTTGGATTTCCCTTTGGTGCGTGGTCTTTATCTCCTGTATCAATTCTTCTTTCTTCTTTAATGTGTCGCTTAAGAGCTGCATATGTGTTAGTAACATCTTGAAGATTTCTTTCTGTGGATGATCGATCTCCACATTATCTATGACTGCTGTGGCAGTCATGTGCTTATGATAATTTTATGATTGAAATGTAGGGGTGGAGTCTAGCCTGTTAATCTGGAGATAGCCATTGAGTAGCCACTGAGGCCTCTATGTGGGCATGGCTTTCTCCTGACACTTCTGGGAAATCTCACGATATTTCCCTCGTGAAGATGAGAAGCTATCTCCCCCAATTGTTGGGAGTTTGTCTCAGAGGCGATGAGTAATGGAAAAGACAAGATGGCAGCATCCAAGGAGCTGGAGGAGGCGGCGGAGAGACCACATGGCTTTGCCCTGATGGAGCCAGACCTCTGAAGCTGGAGCTGCATGCTGTTGATGGAACCTGAGCCCTGGAAGCAAGGAGCCATGGGGAGACCCCTGCCAGTGCCAGAATTCTGCACCCACTGATCTGTGACTTTGTAAGTCGGAGGGAGACTTTGTAGATTGATTTCGGGCATATGGCTTAATATCAGACTTATGACTTTGTACTGGACTGGATTGGGATGCCTTCTTAGTGTCATTCCTTTTGTATATAAACCCTTTCCTTATATCTATATGCGTGTCCTTGAATTTGTTCCTCTAGTATACCCCGACTAACACAAACATCTTGAGGATTTCTTTCTGTGGATGATCGATCTCCCCATTATCCATGACTGCTGTTAGGTCTAGCTGATCTTCTTGCATCAGATTTCTCTTTTCTTTTTTCTTGATACTGTGGAAGCGGTTAGCTGTTTTTCGTTTGGTTTATTCGAATTAGGTGGCATTTTCCTTGGTGTTTTGTGGCCCTGGGGTCTCTCTTTAGGAGGCTGGTCTTATAACTTTCCTCAGGAACTGTTTGCAGCTAGGCCTTGCAGATCTGATGGAGCGTGTTGGCTGAGCAGGGCAGTGGGTTTAGGGGGTGGGTTGGGAGTTGGGTGATCGGTTCCTGGCTAGGGGCACTTGCCACAGATAGGTGGGAAAAAATCCTCTAGCACTCTGGGGTGGGGGAGACTAGCTGGTTGTTTACCCAGGGGACAATCTAAAGCAGATCTCTCTATCAAGGGTCATGGGGTGGGCGCCCTGAAACGGCAGAGTACTTCTGTGAGGAGTGCCAGCGACTGTGGGGAGTGTGGGCGTTCCTTTCGCTCCTGTTAGAAAGTTTGGCCCAGGTGGGCAGGCTTGGGTTTAGGGGGTGGGTTGATCTTTTTTTGTGTGTGTGTGGCATCACTGCGCTGGTGGGAGTAGGAGGCCCAGCCTTGCTCCTGTTGGATACAAACCGCCAACCCTGACTGCTGCAGTCCCGCACACAACCACTGTACCACCGGGGCTCTGCCCCGGGATGGGTTGATCTTATCCTGGGCAGTGGTGGTGTCCTTAAGGTGCGCTTGGGCGCAGATCTCCTGGGTGGGGGAGGGACTGGCCCACAGTTCCGCTGGGGACACAGGAGTGCCTGGGGGTGGGGAGCGAGAAATGCGGGTCTGGGTGGAGTGTCCCCTGGGCACCCTGGGCACCTTGGGGTGGAAAGGACTGGTCAGCGATTGTGTGCAGGTGTTGATTAACTGCGGGTCCCTGATCTCGAGGTCTTGGAGCGGGTGCCCTGGATTGGTACAAAGAACCAGCAGCGTCTGTGCTGGTGTCCGTGGGGAGTGAGGGCTTGCGGGTCCGCGCCTGCTCCTGGTTCAGAGGAGGGCTCTGAGCTTTCTTGAAGTCAGGAAACCCAATTTGAGAGCCCCACCCTTCCCCGTGTCACCCCCACTCACCGATCTCCAGGAGCTCTGGGTGTGAGCTTCCTACCTGGCGGCCATCTTCCCTCCTTCCCTGACTGTAACTTTTTATAGGAGTAGGAATCCCTTATTTTTCCCATGAAGCAGGTGGTGGTTTTGAATTGCTGATTTTGCCATTGGCAGCCAACACATAAGCAGTGCGTCACCAGGGCTTCTTTTAGTTTCTATAAAAAGGTAGGCTGTCTGCAGCACAATCATTTACTCTGTGGAAATCATATTTGATTTCTTGAATTCAGAGTAGGTACATAGATGTTAGAAATGACTCATTATTTTTCTGGACCTTAATATATTAGCCTAGTTACTGTTTCTGTGGGTGGTCTATAAAGATTTTACCTAACAGATATTTGAGGAATGAAACTGTAGTTTGTAGATCAAAGGCGGTCTTTCTAATTGGGCTCAGATGCCTGCTGGAAACCAGATGCAATTGCAGGATGTAAAGGGAATGACAAGATCTGGGACAGTAAACAAGACCTGAGAGAATCAAGTCAACAGAGTTAGGAGACTGTTGTAAACACTATATTCAGGTTTTTTTTTTTTAAAGATAGAAAGAAAGAAAAAAGAAAAATCAGGGAGATAGTGACAAAGGACAGGTGCAAATATTTTCTCTTACAAAAAATTGAAGATGCAAACAGTTGACCAGTTTTTGTTTTGTTTTTCCAAGTAAGAGTTTCAATATTAGCACAATATTATTTGGAAATTCAGAAAGCTCAGGGAGTTTAGGATTAATCCTTCTTACATAACAATGGCAGTATCCAAAACAAGGTTTTCCTCTTTTTATTCCTTTTGTTGTAGGAGCATGCACAGGACTCTTTGGAGGTGTAGGATTGGGAGAGTGCATGCAGTTTGCAAACAGATCATCTTAAACTTGAATACTGGTTCTGCCATATCAGCTTCATTGGTTCAATTCCCCCTTCTGTAAATATGAGAAAAAACGAATTTTATTCTCTAATGTCACACGAAAACTAAAAGAATTAATGAATGTGAAGTATCTTTCTCAGTATCTGAAGTTTCCTACCCCTGGTGCGTGCCAAGACCTTCAAGAATATTTAAAAGTATCTGGGAGTTATTTAAATGGCTCTTCTAGCCATAACCTTTGTTTCATTTTCCTGATGGATCTAGGTAAGATCTATGGGAAATGACACTGTTGGGATTATATGAGTCATCAGTGAGTGATGGTTAATAGAGTTAATTGTGACCGCCATCCTTCTGGGCACAAAAGCGGCCATCTCAGAAGCAGAAAGTGGAGCTCTCTCTTCCATCAAGAGAGAAAATCCAGGAGTTGATTCCAAGGGCTCAAATGGGAAGAAAACATTTTGAAAATTATGATGGCAATGTATGTACAAATGTGCTTGGCACAATGGGTGGGCGGATGGAATGTGATAAGAGCTGAATGAGCCCCCAGTAAAATGATGAGGGAGGAAGGGAGAGAGAGAGAGAGAGAGAGAGAGAGAGAGAAGCTAGCAGGAGAGGAGCATGCCTTTTGGACCTGAGGTACCTAGGCATTGAACCTCTGATCCAGGAGAAAACTTTGGTACTAGAGGAGTGGGAGAAGTATAGCAATAACAGACAGGAGCCAGAGCAGGAGACTTGGCAGTGGACTTCCCAGGCCTCAGAGCAAGTAAAACTGAGGGCTTTGAGACAGGAGCATGGCTTGTGAAGTAAAGGTAACTATGGACACTAACCTGGAGATTTGAGTTTGCTGACCCAGAGATCTGGAACTGAGTCTCTTAGGGTTGAGGCTTATAGAAAAATAGCACGCCCTTTAGGCATTCATTGGCAGCCCTAAAGGAGTGTTGTAACATTGCGTGAATAGGGCAGAGACTCAGCTAAGAGACTGGAAGCTAGAGAAGCCTAATGGTGGTCACAGAAAATAAGAAACTATTCTTTATTTTTTGCAGTTAACTGGCTGGTGTTTACTGAGATGTGAGGCATCTGAGTTCCCCCGGAGAGGCTGCAAACAGAGCTGGCCATCTCTCCAGAAACTCAGGCCCTGAAAGCCCAAGGGGTGCAGCTATTTAGTGATACACAAGGTTGGCAGGATCCAGAGACAATTGAAGGCAAGTGGGTCTTTTTGGGGGCAGGTTCCAGCAGGCAGAGCTTTCAGGAGCGGGTCGGGGCCCTGCCGGTCACTCCTTGAGGGAGAAGTGCATCTTACCGTTCACCATCTTGCACTTGGGGTTGAGGCACTTGAGGATCTGAGCCAGCACATTGACTGTCTGCTGCTCAGCCCAGTCTTCTTGGTCTGGAACTTCTTCAGCAAGTCCTTGGTGATCATGGGCTTCCACATCAGGTGGTCCCACACAGCCTCCTCTGTCACCTGCTGTAGGGTGTCAACTTGAAGTGAACTACTGTATCCTGAGCATATATCACCTGGATTGTAAGCGTATGTTACCTGGATTGTAACCAGTTAACTTCCATATTAAACCATTGAGTCATTAGCATCACTCATGGACTCTGTGTGGCCACTGCAAAGAATCAGTGAACAAAATCACAGAAGGATGCCATGGGAGGGATGGTCGATGTCAGAATGGGTGAAAATCATGTGGCAGCCTGTCTGAATTTTTCTTGTGGGCAATCAACCCTGGAGTTGCAAAGGGTGAAACGTGAGCACGACACTCTTTTCTTCAGAACAAAAAAGCAGCACTCCCTTTTAGAATGCTTCTACTAGGAATTGCCGACTATGACCATGCCATTATATACACGTAGCAAAATATTTTCTTACCTTTTTGTGTTAGACTGGGTTGACTAGAGAAACAAGTCCAGCAATACTCATTATGTATAAAAACTTTTCATATCAAGAAGTCTTAGGTATCAAAAAGACAGTCCAAGCCAAGTCCGCAAATCTAATACTAATTCATATGTCTCTCTTCAGACTCATGTAATCACATGCAATGATTCAGAATGCAGGAAGATCCCAAGCCTGTGGGTGTAGAGTCACATGGCTCTAAGGTCAGTGGAAACCTGGCAGGTTCCTGCAGCTCTCAGGGCCAGTGGCAGAGTCCCTGCAAGCAGGCAGACAATGATGCAGAGAGAAAGGTTCCTAATTTTCCCCAGGTAGAAGCAGGCCACACTCCCAGAGAGGCATCATCAGGCTGTGACTGACAAGTTGAAGTCCACTTTCATACATCTTCAGGTTGGCATAAAATCATTTAACTGCCACGTATGTATAAATGGCAAAGGTGGGTAGACAATACAATTGGAAACTGGAGAAGAAATAAATGGGACAATCTAGAGAAATGATTGCCAAAGTTGGCAGTATTACTCCCCAAGGGGAGGGGCACTGGATGGATGTAGGAGAAGCTACAAATGCAGATACACTTTATCTGGGCGATGGGGTATAGTATAAGACTTCTGGCTGAGCCATAGTGGCCTAGTGGTTGTGTGTGGGACTGCGGCCCACAGGGTTGACAGTTCAAATCCAGCAGCAGCTCTCCAGGAGCAAGGCTGGGTTTCCTACTCCCACCAGGACAGTGATGCCACAAAAAAACAAATCAAAACAAAAAAACTTCCTAATTGCTCAAAGGCTGCAAGGTAATTGTGCTTTGTTTTTCATAAAAAGAATCAGTGGGCCAAATAAGTTTGGAAACCTAAGTATCATGGACATGAGGTTCTAGGTAGATAATTAAGGAAATGTTTGGAAAAGCAAAGAAAATTCATCTGAAGCCCGTTGAAGGAGCGTCTGAACCTCTCCACTTTACCTATTTCTCCAAACCTTAGGAAGAATCATCTGTTACTACTAAAAATATCCAGGAAAGCAAATAAATTGATCTATTCTGTGCATCACCTCAGATCATCAGGTATCAGTGGCAGTAAATGTTCCTAAGAGGAATCAGCTACTAGTGCTGTGGTCAATGATGTTCCATGGATATTCAAAAATATCAAAGACACAAAGTCTCTTTCTTGGCACTTGATAGTGTCTGTTAGCCCTGCCTATGCTTCTGAACGACTGTAAAACATTTTTATGGTTTTGGCTAACTCCCTCATACCCTCCCTATCTCTTTCCCATCATCCCCATTCAACTACCAAAGTCTTGCTTAGGAAGTTCTGCTTCAGAGAGCATGTGTGTCACTCTAGGCTGTTTCAAAGCCATTTTAATTAAGAGCAGAATGCTGTGATAGAAGGTCTTTGAACAATAGACTGTCACAGTCTTGCTCCGCCACTCCCGGTATGAACCCTCACTCTCCCCTCCGACTTCAATTTTCCTCTCTGTTTTGACTCATTAACCTCTAAAATCTGAAGAATCATTATAATGAACCAGGACAGGTGAATTGAGGGGCTTCTCAGGGAGATTTTTGTTTACTAGCAGGAAAGATGGAGATAGAATTTATTGAAGGCATCCATCTTCTATTTTTGTTCATATTTTGCTCAGAATTTACAGTGTGACAACATTGCAGTGCAAAATTTTTAAACTCTTGCATATTTGTCTGTAAGAATTCTTGAGAGTGGACATGCTTTTGGTTTGGCCACAAGTTTGCTATTTCAGAGGATTGTGGGACCATGAACACCAATAATGCAATTTGTTTTCGCTTTAGAGGGTCAGTGAAGAAAAGGAAGGCCCTCAACCAGATGGACTGCCACCATGTCCACAATCATGGGTGCAAAAATGAAAACGATTGTGAGACTGGCGCAGGAGTGGGCAGTTTCATTGTGTTGTCTGTGGGGAAGATATGAGTCAGACCTGACTCAACACCCCCCAGGAAGGACACTTCCATTTTCCTGTTCAAAACCCTGGGATCAGGCTGACAACATTATTCCATTGTCATTTCTTTAAGAAAGGTAGGAATTAACAATGAACATTTTAAAAGGATGAAAAAAATTACACAATATCAAGGATTCAGCTAAAAATTATTCCCCTTTTGCTATAAATCCATACATAAATCTCAAAGACTGTCATAAGCACTGACAGTGCTTTTTATTTGAGTTTATAATAGTCTCAAATTATAAAGATACTCATTTCCTTTGAAACTGACATGATTTGACACTTGTGCAACTGCTGACTTTAGCAAACGGATAACTATTTTCAATATTAAAAATAGGCATTTGAAAGCTCCAATTGAATTAAGGGATTAAAAAGTTATATTAAGCCAAAATTTTTAAGTGTTCCGACATAATTTTAACATTAACTGTTTATGAGCACATGGTTTTAACTCTTGACTAAAGCCCTTTAAACAAATTCCAAATAGAATTCTTGTCAGCTGTGATCACAAACAGAAATGGGTCTGAATGCCATAATAGAATGAGGGAGGTGCAAATCTGTACAAAGTGGTGGTTGGAATAAGCACTGCAGTAATTCAGTTTTAACAGCCTAGCCATAAACACGATCCCGCAATGCATAATGGGCACTAGTGTCTCACAGCTCTATTGGTAAATCTTGGTAGAAGTTTTTGAACATCCCGGTAGGCCTCATGTTTCTGAATTCAACTCCAGAGTTCAATTTACAACACATGTGTTAAAGATTTGCCCTGGCCCTTCGAAAAAGTGAACTATTCCTCTCTCTGTAGTAATACTCACTTTCCCCAAAATTTATGTTGGTGGCCACAGATTGATCTCCTTGATATCTCATTCCATAGATGTGTTAACTTGTTTTAGAAATGCAAGGAACAATTGCAGCATCCTATTTTGGCATTTGAATCTCTTCATTGGGAATACATCTCTAGTTATTAGATATAAAATGCAATTCAGAGATAAATTAAGATGTTAGAAAGTTATGCCCATTGTCACTCTATCCAGAGTTGCCTATTATTCCCTTACTTTGTGACAATATTAGTGTCACAACAACTAGTGCAGACATTGGTCATGTCTGTCAAATTGATGATTAGACTGGAGGTCAGAAGAAATCAATTAGCAAAATTTTCCATCTGGCATGTGGTTCACTTTGTGAAGCTGCTGGAAATAGAGGGGTTCTATAGAAGACTGTTACTAAATATGACCACAGTATGTGTCTTTACCAAAGGATGTCAATATGAATAGTGACATTGCTCACACCTGCACTCTAGGTTTGCCAAGGATCCCGATAGAAATACTTGTGGTCTACATTTCCTAGAAGGGAAATATGATCAAGCTTGAGAAGGCAAAGTATAATATGGTAATGAAATGTGCCAAGACCTAGTGTTAGAAAACCGAAAAGGAAGAACATGCTTAACCTCTTTTAATCTGAAAGAGCTCAAGAAAAAACCCAAGCTTGGAGTGGCGGTAATGAAAGATTGTAAGGGCAAAATAATGAATGATGCAGGCAGCATCAAATGAAGATAAAGAGTGTACATATGATAACACCATATTGATGGTACTGAAGAAATACCTGGTGGTACTGAATCCAAGCTGCACTGAAAGCTTTAGCCACAAACAAAACTCCAGGAATTAGTAGAATGCCAATTGTAATGTTTCAAAAACCGATGAAACACTGGAAGCACTTACTTGCCTATGCCAGGAAATGTGAAAGCCAGTGAAAAGTTACTGAACAGAACACTCAGATTATGGAATAATACCATTAATATCACATGCAGGTCAAGTCTTGCTAAAGATCATCCAACACTGGTTAAAGCAGTTCCTTGACAGAGAGCTGCCAGATGTTCAGGCTGGATTCAGCAGAAGACATGGACCAAGGGATATCATTGCTCATAACAGATGGAGTTTGGCTGAAAGCAAAGAATAATAGAGAGCTGTTTATTAGTGTTTTATGGATTATGAAAAGACACTTGACTGGGTACATCATAACAAACTATGAGTAAGTTTTAAAAGAATAGCAATTCTGTAAATCAGCATTTTGCTCATGGGGAACCTGAACACAGAACAGAACGAGGGAATACTGCATGCTTTAAAATCAGGAAAGATGTGTGTTACAGTTGTATCTTCTCACCATAATTATTCAATCTGTATACTCAACAAATCACCAGAGAAGGTGGATTATATGAAGAATAATGTGCCATTAGGATTGGAGAAGATTTATTAACCTGTGGTAGGCAGAAGCCAAAACCTTGCTTGCTGAAAGTAAGAGGAACTTAAAGCCCTTGAGAATGAAAATCAATGTAGTCTCCTGTATAGATTACAACTCAGTGTAAAGAAGAATAAAATCTTCACAACTGGATCAAAAGATAACATCATGATAGTATGTGAGAAAAGATGGAAGTTATTCTGGATTTGGTCTTATTTAGATCCACAATCAATGCTTATCAAAACAGCAGTCAAGCAATCAAAAGACAAGTTTTATTGGGTCCATCTGTTTTCCAAGACCTCCTTAGAGTAATCAAAATCAAGCATGTTACTTAAAAGACTTAGGTGTGCCTGAACAAAGCCATGGCATGTTCAATATCCTCCTATGCACATGACCTGCAGCGGGTTAGTATGAGTTGGCATTCTCTCCATGGCGGTGAGTTTGAGCTTGAAGAATCATTGAAGCAGACCCCTATGTGGTCTTGGAGTTAGCAGCTGAGCTTCTATCTATCGTACCAGCTGATCTCCATTTCTGCAAACATTGCCGTCAAGAAAACCCAACGGAGGAGTTCTTTCCTCTCCTATACAAGTAGAAATTGACACATTGGCATATACAATAGCCTTGCTTCACAGAGTTGATTAGAGGAATATGAGTTTGCTAAAAACGTCATGGAATTCAAAATAAAGAAATTATTTCCATGAATTTTTGAAGGCTCCTTATATGTTTACCACTCAGGAGGTCAGTTTGATTCAGCAAGCAAAGTAACAAGAGGTGCAAGACTACTGATCACATGACCAAAAAGATGCCATTCTCTATCACATGACAAGGAAAATAGGTAAGAGTGAATGAGCCACGAGCATCAACTATTTCCAGTTCCAAAAGTATATAAAAGTAGTCATTGCATAACACTTAAAAAGGCCAGAAACCTTACAGCTCACATGAAAAAACATCTTGACAGACTTTTCCAAATTTGGGAAGAATCCTAAATTATATGACATTACGAAGATTGAGTTCTGAAAGAAACTTTTCAAAACTATCAATGACAAGATTAATTTAATCAATCATGCTAAAATAATTCACAAAATTGTTTCTCTTCTTTTGATGGAAAATATTTTAAGCCTTCAGTAGTGTAAAGGAGGGGATAGGAACATACAGATAAAAATCGATAAAAGTATTTTTTAAATGACCAGGTAGTGAATTCATGAAGGAATGATATTTTTCTGGATTTCATGATGTTAGCTTCTAAAAACCCATTTTTTCCTCTTTTTAAATAAGTCTTTATTTTGCACCTACTTTTATATTTATGAGGCAGCATCAACTTGATGAGAGTGAGCTGTTTTTATTTGTTGATTTGTCCTTTGCATTTTGCATTTGTAACTTTTAATCAGGTGAAGTGCCTAAAAATTGTCAATATTGCAGGCCCCATGAAATGTGAATCTTCCTCAACATGTTCCTTAGGACACTCCATCTCTGGACTTCCTCTATTAAGGTGAACATGAGCATACAGGTGTGATGAGTGAGTGGCCCACTGTCAGTTTACAATAAATATTCATTATATTTTCTTACATCTAAAAGCTGCTGAACTAAATTTATTATCTAACCTTTGTTCTCTTGTTTTTTCTTTTCTGTTAATTGTCTTTTTATGTCCCCAAATATTATGAGTTCATGATTGGTCTCTGCCACCCATCTCTTCCTCCTATAATTCATCTTCTATTCTGCAGCCATACTCATTTTTCAGGCACTCATATCTGATCTGAGTTAAGAATCTTGACTGCCAAAAAATATTTAATGATTCCCGTATGATTGAGACAATGTTGAGCTGATTCAGTACAGAACTGAAGGTCCTTAAGCTGATTCTTGCCTATGTTTCTAGATTTAAACCATCCCTTTCTTCAAATTCCATACTTCAGGTAGCCAGGTAAAGACATTTATATTTTGCTTCCTGTCATTTCCAGTTCAGGCAAGACTGTGGTCTTCCCACTTAATGAATCTCATTCATTCATTAATAATTATTTATTAAGTCTGCGCCCACATGTCATCTCTTTCTGCTGTATCCACCTTTCTCCCTGATGCTGTTTATGGAACCAGAGTTGAGGCTCTGCTGAGGGGACCCATTAGCTACTCGTGTATCTCTTGAGCTCTCAAGAACTCATGATCGTTTCATTGATATCAACTCATGGCTCCTATCTCATGAGCTACAAACTTCCTATTTATACTTCCTAGTTCTTCTGACTCCATCCATACTGTTTATTTTCTTGTTCTCTACAGCAGAATATACTATTGCAAAAAATAATGTACATACATATTACAAGCGTGAAAATACAGGCATGTGTGGGAGAGATGGACAAGTGGCCTTGCCGGGCTGTCAGTGTAGCATGTGGTACATTATAGATTTTCACAAGTTCTCAATGAACTATTTCTGGCCATTGAAAAAGTGGCTTGTGAATGGTAGGTCCATAGAAATTATCTGGGTTGGCAGGGATTGGTACCAGGAAAGGAGGATACTATTCCCAGGCCAGGCAAACATGCAAAGCCACAAGCCTCTTAGGTCCACAGCGCTCTGGAGAAGTAGAAAATATATGAGTGGAGAGAGATTGTCAAGACAATGAGTGACTTGGCAGATCTGATTAAGAGTTTTAGATGTTTTCCTGAAGCCCAGGAAAAGTTGTGGCAGGATTTTCAGTCTGACTTACCCTCTTTTGACCTTCAAACTAATTTGTATCCTAAAGCCCTGCAAACATGATCTTATCTGTGAAATCACTTTGACCTCAAACCAACTGCATTGCTATTGGGTCAGTTTCAACTCACTGCAGCCTTATAGAATAGGGCAGCACTATCCCTGGAGTTTCTGAGACTAGAGTTGAAAGCCTAACCTTTCTCCCTCAGAGCAGCTGGTGGTCTCTAACTGCTGACCTCGTGGTCAGGAGTCCACTGTGTAATCCAGTACACCGGTAGAACTCCTATTAATTATTAATTTACCTATGCACTCTTGCAATTCTTTCTGCATAATACTATTTAGGAGTCATCCTGTTGATTCATATTTATTTACATGTGCCTCTCGTACAGATCTTATGACTTGAGAGACCAAGTTTGACTCATCAGTGTAGTCCTGTGACAAACAATGGCTTATAATAAAATAGATACTTAGTAAATATTTATTGAATGAATAAATAAAACCAGTGCATTGAAGACTACACGTTGGTATAATTTCCACAGTGATTAGCATAGCACATAACAGATAGTCCATGATTATCTATGATAGCAATGTTAGTACTATATGCAGTCATGCATCTATTAGGCTCCTATTCTACGTGCCCAACAAGGAGTCCTGGTGATGTAGTGGTTATGCATTGGCTTGCTAAGTACAAGGTCACAGGTTCGAAACCATCAGCTGCTCCAAGGGATAAAGACAAAGGATCTACTCAGGTAAAAGAGAGTCTCAGAAGTTCCCTGGGGCAGGTCTACAGTCCCCTTTACGGTCACGATGACTCAGTATCAACTCAAGGGAAGTGAGTTTGTTTGGGAGTTGTGGCTGGCTCAGACAGGAAGTACTGGTGGCACAGCAGTTAAGGGTTTAGTTGCTAACACAGAGTTTGGCAGTTCAAACTCACCCAATGTCTTTGCAGCAGAAAGATGGACCGATCTACAGATTTGCTCCCATAAAGATGGTAGCCTAGAAGATGCTATGGGCTAGTTCTACCTTATCATGAGTCCACTGTGAATAAGAATCAGCTCCATGAGGCAAACATTGAGACTCTAAAAATAGAGAGAAACTAAGTTCTAGTCCTAAAAGAACTTCCACAAGTTCTCTTCTTAAAGTGAGAATCTCACTGAAGAGAAGCAGCCAGGTCTCTCATGTTTTCCCCACCCCACCACCCCAAGAGAACCACACCCACAGCCAAGCCTTTCATTCTTTTTAAAACCAACACAATGAAGAGTTTATGACTAAACCAAGGAGAAGAGAAAACAATAAAAGAGGCCAGGGGTTGAAGGATCTGTTTATGGCATCCACAAGGTCATTGCTGTAACCCCCATCAAAATGTTTCAGTCTCTATGAACCCCTCCTCCTCCTGTGACCCTTAAATGCCTTTTGAAGAATCACTGAGGTTCCTGAGAACTGCTTGCAGTTGTGCTTTAAAATAATCATGTGGGCTAATCAAGGTCCAAGCAGGCCTTGGAGAAAAGGCTCAGGGAAATCTAATAGGCTAGAAGAAAACACGGTAATAAATCACACATTTTTGACATTGTACAGTTGAGAAAGATGACTAAAGCGTGTTTGTAATTTACTTTCCTCTTAAAAAAAAAAAGGTAGATGGAGAGAGTTACTTCATACAGTGTGAAATACCAGTTCTCTAAAAATAAGTTACTAGCCTATTTGTCACTGAAGATATGGGCATATCAACATCTACAGGAAATTCAAGTCTCCTGGGGTGGGTGGCTTCAAATGGAAGACAATAGAAGTCAGAACAAAGACAAATGGCTCTTCATGGGGCTTTCCAGCAGAGCACATCCAGGGAGAAAGGATGTCAGGGGAAAGCAATTTCAGGTTTCCGCGTTTTGATTCCTGCTTGAAGCGATTGCAGACAGCATTCAGAATCCAACAGGGGCCCGGGGACAGGGATTTGAATCTCCAGTTTGCTCAGCTTAATTTTCCCTCCTTGCCTTTTTCCCACATGTCTTTTATCACCTTTCTTTCTATCCGAGTCATTGAAAAATACTGGAAGCCAGTTGAGAGTTAATCAGGAAATGGGGGATTTCATATGAGAAACAAATAGACCAAGACCTCAGTCTGCAGTTTTGAATGCATGGATGCCAGCAACTTCCTCTGGCAGGTGGTTTCTGATAATAAAACCCATTTGAAGCATTTCCACTTTGTAAATTTAACCACAAAAGGCAAATATGTCGAGGCAGAATTTATGTGACACAGTTCTCCTGCACAGACCTCTCTGCTCCTCATAAAGAGGTCAGGAAGTAGGAGAGAACCTGGAGAAAGACGGAAAGTGGAGCCATTACGCGATTGAGGCCATTTACAAGATGCTTCTGGCGGGTTCCTTTAACCTCTTCGCTGCCTTTCCAGATGCACATGCAGCTGTCAGCACAGTGACTCGCCTGAGATATATAGGACACTTATTTTTGGAAACATGCTCTCTATTCGAAAGCACTCTTGATGAAGAGATTCGGCCAGATGGCAGAAACAGTCACCGCCCCTGCAAAATCACACTGTAGCAGCAGCAGCGGCAGTGGCAAAGAGATGTCTCAGTGGTCTGTGAACACTCAATTATTACGAACCTGGCATCAAAATTTAGCTGCCTCCCTATCACCTTATCCACCCTTCCTCCGCCATCCTGGGCCCTCGCTCCCACCCCCACCCGCCCATCCTAATGACCTTTGACAGAAGAAGCTAGACCAAGCTTAAGACCTACCTATCCAAAAGGTTAAATTAAAATAATAATAATAATCTTTACTCTTGAAAGTGTCTTGAAAAGTTATATGAGAAATTTAGGGGTATATGTGGGAAAGAATATCATTTAAAAAGGGATAGCAAGGAGGGTCACAACCCTTGAGTAGTACACAATTGTATACATAGAATTTGTTGAAGTGGTATAACCATGTGTGGTAGTTACATCATCTGTTGTCAATTTGAGAGAGACTTAAGGGTGAAGGAGTGGAGTTTACCCTGTCAATCAGGTCACAGTTGGTGACCTCATTTAGAGTCACTTTGGAGATAAAGAGCTCACAGGCAGACTCCATGGGAGACATTCCACCTGAGAAGACACATGAAGCTACTCTAGTGCCCTGAGCTGGAGGGGACATCTGGAGAGGCCTGCCAGCACGGAAATGCTTCTATCACCACTGGATCCCCAAGACTTCCCACTCACTGACCTGCAATCTTCCTGCTTTCAGTGTCATTGCATGTGTTTCCTGAGTCTCAAGAGGACTTTATCGATTGGTATCAGACAAATGGGCTAATACTGAACTTGTGGACTTGATCTGGACTGGGTTGGGCTGATTTCTCGATAATCAATTACTCTCCTATGTAAACTTCTTTCTTACACATATGTGAGTGTCTCTCTGGAGGTGTTTCTGTAGTCAACCCACACTAACACACCATTGTTGTGTACATTTTTACCAAAAACACACATATTCTCTAATGGAAAATGCTATCAAGGAGTCGCTTCTTCTGGGTAGGGCAACCTGCCTTGAGAAAATGCTTAACATTGCTTATACAGACTCCCAAGGGAAGAAGATGCCCTGACTTATGTGTGTAATTAGACAAAGTTAACTGTGTTAGTCCGGGCAGACTAGAGAAACAAATTTCATAGACATGCATATGGCTATAAGGAAAAGGTTTATATACAAGAGGAACAGGACATTGAGAAAACATCCTAGCCCAGTCCAGTTCAAAATCAGTCTCCTGCCGACTCACGAAGTCAGTGGGTGCAAAATCCGGTGCTGGCAGAAGTCTCAGTTAATTGGCTACTCAATGGCTTTCTCCAGATTAACAGGCTAGACTCCATCCCTACATCTCAATCATGAAATTAACATAAGCACATGACCGCCACATTAACCTAGTTTCTATCCTGCCTCTAGTGATCGAGGCTACATGCTACATAGACAACTGAAATTTTAGACCAGTGGTTCTCAACCTTTGTAATGCCACCACCCTTTACAGTTCCTCATGTTGTGATGACCACCTAACCATAAAATTATTTTCATTACTACTTGATAACTATAATCTTGCTACTGTTATGAATTGGGCAACCCCTGTAAAGGGTCGTTTATTCCCCAAAGGGGTCCTTACCCAAAGGTTGGCAATCACAGTTTTAGACTGTCCTTCCAGGTGCAAAATGAAACAAAAACAAAACAAAATCAGTTCACACCAGAAGATTTCCATTTAGAAGTTTCATGAAGCAAAATAGACTTTACCTCAAACTCACCTGTAGCACCTTAAAAATACTGTGATACTCCTTTGGCCTTAAGTTTGAAATGCCCTAGATTGGGGAGAAGCAGATGACTGCTATCCCAAGGTCATGAACTTTTTGTTTGTTGGACTTTGGTTCTGATCTTTCACTGGGAGACTACCATATATTTAGGGCATTCACGTCATCTTTGGTTTCTCATGATAGGTTTTACTCTAGGAGATGTGGTCCGGCCTTTGTGAATTTGTGTTATGGAAAGTTTTGTCCTCTTTCCAATCTTCGATGTTCGTGTAAATAGTGTCTGGTCACTTATGTTTTTAATCTGTACAAGTAAAAAATCCACTTATTTTTGTCCAAACAGCTGTTTTATACATGCATACTTTCCTTTTCTAAATAGTTTTAAACTCTATACCATGGACTAAATTAAGGATCCTTTCATAAGAATTACCATATGTCCAATGGGGATGTTTTATATTGTTCTCAATCATAAAATGGTGATGATGTCTTTAATGTGAACCAGGGACCTATATAAACCACAGATATACTCATGGACTTTGAGCTCAGACTTAATTGTGGTGCTAAACAAAGAACAATCAGTTCTTATAATATGGACTTCTTGAATATTTGCACTCATGAGGAGAGCACTAAAGATATGGGTGCTACAGCAAAGATATGGGTGCTACAGCAAAGTGTGGTAAAGGTATTAGATAGTGCTTGCCTATCACAAAGAATAGCATATGGGTATTAAAGGTTTGTCCTGAAAAGCAGAAAGCCTCTAAGTGATGTGACCACTAAGTACACATGGAAGAAGCAGATCATCTTGTGTAATCCAAAGATTATAACTAATAAAAATCAAAGTCTAGAGGAAGAAACAATATTCAATTTTAAAATCTAAACACCTAGTTTGCAGAAGGCTATGGACAAAATGCATTTTCAGGGTCCCCATGTGAAGTTAGACCCTGGAGTTTCCTTTCTGAGCATTGATACTGGCTAGAATACCCTTGCTATCAGACAGAATGGATCATTGGAGGTGTAGCTACCATTTAAAACCTATTATTTTATCTCCTTTTGACCCATTTTAAATTTGTTATATTTTTTTATATTTTCTGTTTTCTTTTCAGTTGTAACTATTCTCTATTTTAGTTTGTCATGGGTTTGGTTTTGCTGGGGGATATTTTTCTGTATATGAAATACAGGAGAGGTCAAGCTATTACAAAAACTAGATTAATAGTTTCCTAGGGGTATGGCAGGGCAGAAGGTTTGGGGAACTGGGGAGCTAACAACAATGACTACAAAAAGAAGAAAATGTTCTGAACTTGATCGTGGTCATTATCGCACAACTCTTTTTGATAACATCAACCTATAGAACTATATAATATGTGACTTAGATGTCAATAAAGCTACTTTAAGAATTGTTTCTTTGATATTACCTTCCTTTCAATTCCACATGAAGCATTATACCCATAACCAATCACTTTGAGGGAACAAGTTGCCTGGGGGCTCAGGACCAGAGTCTTATGCAACACAAAATCAATTGGCATAACATAATCCACAAAGACAGTGTTCTATATCAGACTGCAATATGTAGCAATGACAGTCTTAAAAGCTCATGAGAGGCTATCTAAGGAGCAACTACTCACTTTTTCCCGCTCAAAGGAAAAGAGATGTGACAAAACGAAAGACACTTGGAAGCGATGTCCAAAGGGACAGGAAAACATCAATGCCCAAGACTCTGATACCAGGATTAAATGATGTCCATCTATCACTACCAAGTTCTCTGAAAGAATGCATTAGAAGTACCATATAGAATGGGTGGAAAAAACAGAACACACTTTAAAAATATAAGCATCCAGCTTACTGGTCAGATAGAAACTGTTAGAACTCCTGAATTTAGTCAACCTTCAGGTCTCAAAATGAACTCACCCCATGGCTCAATTTTCAGCCAAATAATAGACAGGTCTAGGGAACAATAACATTAGTGAAACACACATTTTGATTCATTGGAATTGTGTTAGTCTGGGTAGACTAGAGGAACAAATTTCATAGACATGCATATAGATATAAGGAAAAGGTTTATATGCAAGAGGAACAGGACATTAAGCCCAGTCCAGTTCAGAATCATAAGTCTGATATTAACCCTTATGCCTGAAATCAGTCTATAAAGTCTCCTTCTGACTCATGAAGTCACAGGTCAGTGGGTGCAGAATCCCAGCGCTGTCAGGGGTCTCCCCATGCCTCCTCACTTCCAGGGCCCAGGGTCCATCAACAACGGAAGCAACTCATCACTGGCAGAGGTCTCCATCTGGCCACCCCAGCTTTAGAGGTCTGACTCCATCAGAGCAAAGCCATGTGATCTCTCCGCCGGCTCCTCCAGCTTCTCGGATGCTGCCATTTTGTCTTGTCCATGGTTCATCGACTCTGAGACTAACTCCCAACAACTGGGAAAGATAGCTTCTCAACTTCACGAGGGAAATATCATGAGATTTCCTAGAAGTCTCAGGAGAAAGCCAAGCCCACTTAGAGGCCTCATTGGTTACTCAATGGCTATCTCCAGATTGACAGGCTAGACTCCACCCCTACATCTCAATCATGAAATTAACATAAGCACAAAACCACCACAGGAATCAAAAGGGCAGCATTTTCCCAGGACAAGCATCAGAATTGTTAGGGAAGAAGGAAAAAATGGGAGCAGGATGCAACCAAAAAGAAATTGGATAAATGAAGTTACATCGATGGTATTGCAATCAATGAGATGAAATGAAATGTACTTGAATTGCTAAATGTAAAACTGATGATCTGCTATTAAACCTTCACTCAATTCACAAAGAGAGTAAAAAATAAAACAAAACCAAATAATTATAGTAAATAAAAGAAGAAGTAGAAGTATTCTGCCCGTGGCTCCTCTCCCATTAGCCCAAGGCTCAGAAGACCCTCCTTGATACTTTGAAGGTCCTCTGTTTGTCCACACCAAGGGAGAGTGCACCTTGATCTTGATTTTCTCTTCTTTGACGTCCAAGTACAGAAGAATTTCCTGCTCTGCTGCAAGATCTATAATGTGGGGATAATTTTCAGTTGGGGTTCTTGATGTTTTAAGCAGGATTGAGTATCTTGCTAAGGGTCTGAAAGTCTGTAATTTTAACCCAAACCAAACTCATTGCCATTGAGTGAATGCTGGCTCTGAGCAACCCACTGTGGGCTTATGAAACCAGCTGTTTATAACACTGGAAACTCAGTCATTCTCCGGCAGAACTATCAGTGACTCTGAACTGATGACCTTGTGAATTGCGGTCCAACACATGACCACCTTAGCATATGTGCAATAATCATAGCAATTTTCACCTGAAAGAATGTTATCAGTGATTGAATTATTGCAAACGTGGGTTACAAATAGAACATACTTACTGTTCTTTCAGAACTATAGAGGAAGCCTCTTGAACCTGAGTTGTCAATAGTTTCTATTACCTAGAACATTTAAGGTTCGACACCTAGATACCCTGAAAAGTTGGATTTTGTAGGACAAATCAATTTAGCAAATAGTTGTTGAGCCCTTATCTATGTAGACACTATACCCATGACAGTTCTTGTCCACAAGTATCTCAAAATCTAACAGAGGAGATGTGCATTACACAGTAGAGATAAGAGTGGAAATAATTCTGTGTTCAGCTAATATGAGAATACAAGAAGTATTAACTAGGGCTGAGCCCCGGTGGCCTAGTGGTTGTGCGCAGGACTGTGGCCCACTGGGACGGAGGTTCAATTCCAGCAGTGGGGCTGGGCCTCCTACTCCCACCACCAGAGAGCAGTGATGGCCCCCCCCCTCAAAAAAAAAAGAAGTATTAACTTCACCGTGGGAAACAATGAACGAAAGGTTTCATAAGTACATGCATTTGAACTTTATGGGGCCATGCAAATCTTTGCGATCAGAGTAACATATCCACATTTATATTTTAAAAGTTAATTGTAGCATCTTGTGGAGGACAGTTGGCTAGAAATACAAGATTTGAGATAGAGCAACAAGAAATGTATCTAATAATGCAGAGAAAAATATTGAACATATGGCCTGAGGTCAGACTATTCAGTAGGAGAAACTGAGTAACCCATTGACCACTGATTCTGACTCATGGTGTCATTAGGTGCCAGCAATTTAGTTCCAATTCATAGTAACCTTATGTGCAACAGAACCAAACACTGCCCATTCCTGCACTATTCTCACATTCTTGTATCA
>PVJH01032859.1:0-14532 GCA_004026705.1 Nesogale talazaci | reverse complement strand
AACTCAGATGTGTTGTGTCACTTTTGGCTCAAAGAAACCCTGGGGGTGGATGGCCTGGAAAGATTTCCCAGGCTATCCGCATGACAGGAACCCAAAGCTAGGTCTAGCTCCTGTGCAATTCTTGCTCAGCAAACCAAACACTGAACCACTGGGGCGCCTCCACTCCGAGTTAGCCAGAAGAAAACCAGTAACCCTGAGTATGGGCAAGTGGCATTTATCCATTGATCTTTAGAAGGGCATTTGAGGACAAATATCTGTCTACTCCAGCGGTCCTACAGGGCTTAAAGTCTACCTCTGCACCCACTGGGGCTCCGATCTACTGTCTATCACGTGCCTGGCGTGATCAATCAATCTGAGAAGGGATGAATGCAACCCTCTTAAATCCTGCCTGATTTGATATATTTATGTCATTCGCATAGCTCCAAATCTAATCCTGATCTGGGCCTGCTCTCGAGAACCTAAGCGGGTTCGCCATCAAATTAAGTCACTGTGGCATGTTTTTAATGTGGAGGCTATAAAAGATTTATTATGCAATGTGTCTAATATATCAAGCAGAGCCATGGGAATTTCATATTCTCGAGTCTGACAATATACTGACAGTATTTTCCTTACTTTAACCTAATTTTTAAATCATTTTTGTTGGCATATAAAAATAGAATTCTTATACCAAAAAAGGTAAAAGTCTAAATATTTTACTGCAGAATGCAAAGCCTGGCATGATCAGAAAGAGTACTACTGTGTAGCACAAAAACGGATTTTTAGTTACATTTTGGATAAAGTGAAAATGAATTCAAACATGGTAAGATAGTACCTTCTAAATGGTCATTTATCAGACAACAAAGAGGGAGAATTTGTTAGGTAGCTAGCACAGGGCCTGGAGCGTCCATTGAGTATGCTCGGAGGTTCGGTTTCCGGCCAGGAAGGGAGGTACACCTCGGTGGCCAATACACCTAGAGTGGCCCATCTGGGTCAGGGGAATTCAATTCAGCCAGGATTGTCGACCACGCCTCCCAGCAGGGAACCTGGAAAGCCAGAATAGAATCCAGAACCTTGCAGCCTCTTCTGCTTCTCAGGCTGCTTCTCAAGCTGCTCCTTGAAGGTCATGTGATCGCCTATGGTCTCAGGACTCCAGGTGTGGGTGTGAAGTGCCCTGAGGTGCCGGTGTAAACCGGAAGCTTCTTTTACCTTTCATAAAACTCACAGACCAGGCTTCGGCCTTAAATTATTTCTAGCACAGAGCCAAGGACCGAGATATATTTCTCCCACAAGAGAGATCTAACAAATTCTCTTGTGTACTTTGTATGAAAACAATCTGGCAAGAGAATGGCAAAGGTTGCTCATGACAATAGAAACTGATAAAAATTACATTAGCAGGGAAATGGGGGGGGGGGGGGGGAAACGATCCAACACACTAGTTCTATTCATAACCCCTAAAACACCCACTAAAATAGAAGACACGCTGCCTCCAACGCGATCTTGATATTTATCAGAGAGATATGGTCTGTGCACAGTATTCACGCTTCCCCAAAAATATTAGCACTGTCAAAACTCTAAACATCAAGAAAATTATGGTTAGGGGCCATACCTCTGAATACTACAAAGAGCTCCAAATAAGAGAGTAAGTAAAAAACATTTCCCAGAACTGCTCAAGGGACTGGATCAGAAAGGTGGACCTTCGAAAAAATGTAAAGCACATGACAATAGGCGCCATGCTTACATTTGCTACAAAAGCCCAATCTTATCCTATAGTGCTCTGCTAGCTATCAAAATCTCTTACACATTTGCTATCGGTAATTTGAATCTTAATGTGGTAATAAGTCAAATGTGTTTTCTCTCCGGGGCTGATTTGCATTTATGACCTTTTAATAGTTAAATGAAAGGCACTGTGGACTATTAAATTGATTTTAAGCAACAATGAATGGTGAGAGAGGAATTGAAGAGTGGAGAATAAGCATTCTTTGAAATCACACCTCAACTACAGAACTCATCTGTCCATTTATTATCTGAACATTAAAAGTCAAGGCAACGGTATAAGCAGCTGTTATAAAACTGTGTTCAATGAGTACAAGAAGAAAATGTTTTGAATTTGATTTTGGTGATGACTGCACATATCTTAATATGACCAAATGATTAAACTATACAATATGTGAAGGACATGCCAATGAAACAACTTTAAAAAAAAAAAACTGTGCTTATGATAATAGTAAGATAAATGGTGAGATTATTTTCCCCAACCTAACTTTTAAAATGCACTAGGCCCTGATATCTGCAGTATATGTAAATTATAATTTAAAATGCTACAATTTAGTATATGAAATAGCTTATCACCAACTAAAGTATATAAAGTGGCATCATCTCAATATAGTATACAACTATGTGAAGAAAAAACAGGGGAAGTGCTTTCAGTCATCTAAACAGATGTTTGAAAAATGTTTTCAAGAATGGAATCAGATTTAACAAATGTATGAAGAGTAATGAGGAGTACTTTGAAGGTGATGAAGGTGATGAGGTCATTTTGTAAGAACAATTAAATATGTAGCTTTCAGGGGAAATTTGAAGTATTTGGGGGGTTCCCCCCTATATGTATATTAACACCAATAGCTGCTGAGTTCAAACCACAGATTTGGGGGTTAGCATCCAAACACTGAACCACTGCACTGCTGGAAACAAAGCTACCAAGCCAAAACCAACCATGCCGCTATTGAGTTAATCCTAATTCTGAAGGCTAGATACGTTTTTCTAAACTGTTTACTGGCACTTAAATGGTATCAAAATAACTCCTCTTGGATTGGGAATAGTTCTCATCTTCCTTTCCCCTGCAGGACTACAGTTTAAAGAAGGTGAAGTCTGAGTAAATGATCTTATTAAAGCTTTTAAAATTATAATGGCTTAGAAGAAAAACCTACCTCGTAAGTATAAATACATGCTAAAATACCAGACAATGTTTTGTTTTTAATGCTTATGTTGCTTGTCTGGATTCGTGCTTATCATAACAATATACTAATGTAGTTAGAAATTATAAGTAGCATGAGAAACTAATACGACATCTCACACATGCATGTAACTTAACTGCTATGTGTTAATAAATAAGGGAACTTGTAAGCATGTCTACTTGGAAAATTTGCTTCCAGAGATGCTATTCTTTTCCCATGAGGTTAAAAAAAAATTTTTATTATTATTTACCTGCCTTTTTCACTCTTTTATCAGCTACTTATATGCTACCTACCTTAACTCCAAATGATAAAGCTTGACTGATTTATATTTGAATTATAAGACCTATTAACAATGAGAAAATGGTGGGCATACAGGAACACAGTGCATACACTTTATGAAACACAATGTAGAAGTTCACACTGCTTTTCTCAAACTTATTTCCTAATATCTGGGCATTGGTGCTCAGTGCTCATAAAATTAATGGCAATATATTTAATAATGGTTATCTTCAATCTATTGTGACCCCATAATAAAGAGAAGGCATCCTGGTGGTCCAGCAGTCAGTGGTTCGAACCTTTCAGTGGCTTCATGGAAGAAAGACAGGGTAGTCTACTTCCATTAAAAAGCCAATGAAACAGTTCTACTCTGTCCTCTATGACCACTGTGAGTCAGAATCCACTCGATCTTGGTGGATGAAGGTTGGTCGGGGTGCAGTATAATCCTCAAAGGGATATGGGCATATAAAATTGTGTTTTGAATGGGATAAACATATTTTCTGTTTGGTAACTACTACTAACCCTATCTATTAGATTCTGACAAGTAGAGCAAGAGTCTTGGATAACCTGCACAGAGTAGATACCACTAAACATTTGATGCACGAATCTAATTAAATCCTAAAAGCCAGGCTATAGTTGATAGAATTAAAATTAATCATAGCCCCCTAACCTAGGGCTCTATCTGATATATCATGTTTTAACTTTTCATGAATATGTTTTTAAAAACAAAGGGTGGGGGGGCAATAACTTGTACAATGACTAACTTCTTTGAGTGTTATTTATGCTAATCCTCAGAAAAGTAAGCAGGGGTTTGGGCTGTAGTTCTAAGATGAATTGTATAGTCTGAGGTTTACAGAGTAAACACAATACGCAGATAAAAACACTGACCTTTGAAGTCTTGCAGAAAATCTTACTGCCTGAAACTCACACCATCAATTATCAAATAAAAATCTTGTTATCAGCACATCCAGCTTCTAGCAGTAGCCAGTTGGGAACATATCAATCAGCAAGGGTCCATGTAAGGCTACCACGCGTGTGTGCTATTGTCTTACAAGCCCCAGAGAAATAAAGAACACCTTTGAAATGTTTTTCATTTTGCGCTTAATTCAGCATATAAAAATACTGATTTTATTCCTATACTATATTACTATTCTTCTAGTGTTCAGCTGCCAACCATCATTAAATCTGATTAGACCCCATGCAGAGTTAATCAATTTGATAATGTCAGACATTATTAAGAAAGCATATAAGATATGGTCACTGTCTACCGTCAAAAGCGTGTACACTAAAGCCTTTGTTTTCGCAGAACACTGTAAATGTGGAAATCAGCTCAGAGTCCATTTTCCTCTTTAATAAGAAATTTTAAAACCCTCTTTTCCCATTCTTTAGATGGGTACAAAAATATTCTTCTGTCAAAATATTAATACTATAGAGATGATTGCATTTTTAAATTCTTATTTATATAATGAAAATAACCTTAAAATCACAATTAAGCTTAGGAATAAAACCCAAAACTTTACAAAAGCACAAACGTTTACAGTGTAAAATGCTATCTTTAGCTTCTTAGAGTAAGAATTTTCTACTTCAAGTGTATACATAATGGTTAAAGACCTCAAAACACATTCTTGTGATTTCATTAATTGGTTGCCCTCAAGTTTAACTCTAAGCAGCCAGAGGAAGCAGCAGCATGATTATTTAAACACCGAAGCCTCTGTCATGATCCCACAATAAATTCAAGAAACCAAATCTCTGACTCTAAGCGACCCCACAGGGCAGAGCAAAATTACTTATAGTGTTGGGAGACTGTGCATTTTTACAGGAACAGACAGTCTCATGTGTCTCCCTCCAAGTTTCTGGAAAGTTTGAACCACCAACCTGATGGTTTAACAACCCAATGCTGAGACCAGAGTGACACCAGGGCTCCTGATCCCACCATAGGATATGGTATTCTTTACATTTTAGAAGGCAGTACGCACTACAAAATACTGTTTGTAAAAATGTCCTGCCAAAATCAATGAAGGTACATGAAAGCGAGCTTATTGCTATCCAAAAGGAATGACTTCTTGGCTTAGCCATCAAGAGAAAGGCTGGGGTTTCTATTCCCATAAACAGTTTCCGCCTCGGAGAGCCCGCAGGGACAGCTCTGCGGCGGCACCGACTCCATGGCAGTGAGTTTGGTTTCGGTTTGGCTTATACATATCAGGAGCCCAAGTTGTGCACTGGTTATACCTTGACCTGTGAGCCGGGGAGAAAGGTGGTGTGTTAGTCCGGGTAGACTAGAGAAACAAGTTCATAAACACGCATATGTATATAAGGGAGAGGTTTATATACAAGAGAAATGGAACAATGAGAAAGCATCCCAGCCCAGTCTAAGTCCTTAAGTTCGATATTAGCCCATCTGTCCAATACCAATCCATAAGTCCTCTTCAGGCTTACAAAGCACATGCCATGAAGACAGGACAATCATAGGCCAGTGGGTGCCAAGTCTTGTGTATCCAGAGGTGGGAGAAACTGCTCAGTGCTGGCAGGGGTTTTCCCTTGCCATCCCAAGCATCTCAGCACTGGCAGGAGTCTCCATGTGGCTTCTCCAGCCCCTGAGGTCTAGTTCCATCAGGGCAAGTCCATGTGACTTCTCCTCTGGCTCCTCCAGCTTCCAGGCCTCAGGATCTATCAGCATGCTGCCATGTTGTCTTGTCAGTCACAAGGTCCCCTAAGGACTCAGCAGATGTTCTCTCATCTCCACAGTGGGAAATATCGTGAGATTCCCCAGAATTCTCAGGAGAAAGCCATGCCCACACAGAAGCCTCATTGACTATCTCCAGACTGACAGGCTAGACTCCATCCCTGTACGGGGAAATCATGAAACTGACACAATTACATGACTGCCTCATGCTGCAGAGGTACCCTCTCTGAAACTGTCAAGGGCAGTTCCACCCTGTCCAATAGGATCGGAATGCATCCACATCAACTCGATGGCCATGAATTTTTTGCTTATCCATTGGAGTCCCAATGTCACATTGGGTGAAGTCAGCTGAAAGGCTGGTGGATCAAGCTCACCAATTGCTCCGCCAGAGAAAGATAAAATGAAGCTATCTGATGTCTGGGAAAGACTACAGAGCTGTTTTACCCAGTCCCGTGGGACCCCTGTGAATCAGAACCAACCTGACAGCAGCAAGTTTGAGCATTTTGGCCAACGCCAGTTCCTTTCAGCTCACTCATGCTTAGAACATTGATGGTTACATGCTCCCTTTCACTTTTGACCAATTTTAAAGAAATTTTTAGTTTAAAAGTATTTTAATGTGCTGAGAAGGGATACAATTTAATTTTCCAGTATTGGCTTTCCAAGCATCTCTTTCTCCAAATGACAACATGAATTTCAAGGCAAAAATGAGAATAAATGAAACGTGCCTTTTTGTGTAATTCCACGAAATGAGTCATGAGTGGCTGCCTGCGTCATGGTGGGGGCAGCTGGACGTGGGGAACTTATTGAAGGAGCTAAAGAAAGAAAATGAATAATTGAAAATCATGCCAGAGAGCCATCTTAATTTCATTAGGATAGCAAGGCAGATAAAAAGCAAAAATTGTATTTGAAAAAAAAAAAGGCTTTTCTTTCCTACACAATGTCTTATCCATCTACAGAGCCCTGAGTGTCTCTAAGTGAGAGTCTGCAGGACACAGACGGGATGAAGGCGAGCATTATAATGAACGAGAAGCTGACATTCGGATGGTTACTTTGTTACTGATCTGGAGTTACTGAGTAGCAGTCTGCTTCACATCAAGCTTGGTCTTTGGAACACTGTGGAAAAGGGAGTAAGAACTGTCTGACATTTTCAACACTTCCCTTCTCACTCATCCATACCTGCCTCCCCCAAGGTTACAGCTTGTTGTTATGGCTTAGTTTCTTTTTAATTAAAAAAGTTAAGTGTTTCTACCTATCAAATTGACAGCAATGCATCTGCTAAAACCATAGGGCCCTAGAACAGTCCAGGCAAGACAAACTCATCATCCACAAAGCAGCCGAGGTGTTCTTTTAAAAAGTAAATCCTCTTAAGACCTCTATTTTAAAGCACTTCAAATGCTTCCCTTTGCTCCTAGAAAATAAATAAATGGCAAGATGCTTAATGTGGCCAACAAGGAACTGCATGAACTAGCACCAGCCTTGATTCAAGCCCTCGATGCGGTCCACAGGAAGAAGTCGGCCACCTTGGTCCCAGTTGTTTCAAGAGCATTCCCACTGGGTACACACCCTCGGGCCCTTTCCTCAGCCTGCAATCCCTTCTCCCATGTATCCTGCAAAGTTAGGCTTTAAATGTGTGCTTTCCCCAAAGGTTAGTGCTTCCATGACCTTCCTCACTTCCTGTATGATACCCTTTCAGACGACAAGGGAAAAGGCTCATGGCCATAAAATCAAATTCTGCACCATAACCTTCTAGAGCAGTGATTGTCACCCTTCCTCGTGTCTCCACCCTTTATTACAGTTCCTCCTGTTGTGGTGACCCCAAACCACATGGGGGGTTTTCTTTGCTACTTCATAACTGTCGTTTTGCTACTGTTATGAATCAGGCAACCCCTGTGAAAGGGTCATTTGACACCAACACCCCCCCACCCCCCCCACCCCCCCCGCAAAGGGAACTGTTGCTACAGGGGGAATAGACTTAAAACTGGCCCTAGCCTCGGCTGTTTTTCGTGGAGCAGCTGGTAGGTTCGAACTGCTTGACTCGTGGTGGGCAGCCCAAAGCATACTCTGCACCATTGGGTCAGCCTGGTGTTAGGTTTCAAATGTGTTCCCCTCCCCACCAAGGTAACTGCATTCTTGCTACCCCTCCTTCACAACAGTGCTTCAAAATCATTTTTCATAATCTTCTTCACAATCACCCTTAGGTAGTGAGTTGGTGTTGACCTCAGTCTTTTCCTATAAAAGGTGGGGGTCATCAGTCGTGGCTGTTTGACTCTTTACAGATGGTCTGTCCCCACCCTTTGCCACAGTTCCCTAGAGTTCCCGTACACACTAAGCGTTTCCACATAGGGATATTAACGCACAAGATTATCACAAGACTATTTTGAAAATTAAACTGAATAGTTCACATGAATCCCAGAACCTGGAACCTGGCCAACTTGCAATACATAAGTTATTATTACTATTGATATTACATGAATGAAATAAATAAGGCCAATTTAGTAATATTCATTAAAATTGTCCAAAGAGTAGATACAATTTGGCACAGCTCCACTACTAGTCCTTACAAAGAAATAAAATCTATGTAGAATATTTATAAATAAGGATATGCAATATGCTATTATTTTTTAAAAGAAAGCATTTTGATGATGGTGACTAATTAAATAAAACATGGAACATGCCCGATGAATCTACAGACACTAGAAAGCACTTTGGTAATGAATTCTGGCAGTCCTTCAATAAGACACAGTGTAGAAACATTAACAGAGCACTCCCATAACATTCTACATTTTGGCATTTACAAACAACTACTGGTTTTACACATGATCCAAGATCAGCAATCAGTACCACAATCAGGGTGACAAAATATAATGGCAAATCAATTCACAACTACTGCACTAAAAAAAAAGCTCTTTTACTAATAACCCCGGGCTGTGCTTGACCTTGACTTCTTTTACCAACCACCTCCCCACCTTGATTCAAAGGGTTTCTGTATAATATAGAGGCAATCAGTATGAGTGAAGCTTTGTTTTGTTTTGTTTTTGAAAACATCTGCATCATTTGTCAACTTCAGATAAAAATAATACTGGAAAGAGAATGATTCATAAATCAATGAATTTAGAAATTCATTCACTTATCTATTTTATGATTCTTCGAATTAAACATACTGTCCTGTATACCATTATTTCCTAAATGTGTAATACTGCCCTGGCAGAAAGGGGAACATGCAATTATGGTGTGTGCGATGGACGGGGGGAGAGGGGCAAAAAAAGCAGACACCTACATTTTACCGCTATACTTGACTGTCAGTTTGTCAGACTAGGGTGGCTTGTGTGTTACTAAGATGCTGAAAGCTATGTTATTCACCAGTATTTCAAGTAACAGGAGGGTCCCCCCAAATAAACAAGTTTCAGCAATGCTCCTCTCCTACCCTATGGACACACTAGAAGATATTGGCTATCCACTTTGAAAGAATTAGCCACTGAAAATGGTATGGACAGCACAGAAACCGTTTCAGTTACTGAAAACGTCATAAATAGAAGCAAAACACTGTCAAGAGTGCCAGAAGATGAGCCCCTCAGGTTGGAAAGGCCTCCAAATATATCTGAGGTTGAGCTGCCATCCCAAGGTAGAGGCAACCATTTATTTGAGTAAAGCCTGAAGGTGCAGTGTTCGGGATCTTCATTTGTTGATGGGACATGACTCAAAATGAGAAGAAACAACTGAAAACATCAATGAATAATTGGAACAAGGCATGTGTGATACAGGAATCTGAAAGTGGTCAAAAATTAAACGGCACTCATAAAAATCAATTTCCTAAACATTTGTGAGCTGAAATGAACTGATACTGGCCATTCCCTATTATGTTTGCTATGTAGGAAAAGACATATTCAAAAGAAAAGGCATTCCATTCATCTTCAAAAGAACAGGTCAAAATCTATCTTGATGGTGCCCAGCTATTAAAAGGCACAGCATCTGGGGTCTTAAAGGCTTGAATTTAAACAAGCAGCCATCTAGCAGAGAAGCAACAAAGCCCACATGGAGGAAGCACACCTGCCTGCGTGATCATGAGGTATCAACAGGGAGAGGTATCAGAATTTCAAAAAGCAACCAAATCAATGTGAAATGGTGTGGACTAGTGGAGACCCAAAACTCACCTGTAAGATAATTAGATAGTCCCGCTCAGAAATGCCACACCAAAGGGATGATAAATCCAGGAGGTGGTACTGATGAACCACATAGCTATACTCTAATTCTATTAATATTCCCTCCTCTTACTATTATGGTCTTAGTTTTACCTCATTAATCATGCAAGATTTGCATATTTTCTTATTTGTTTATTTAAGATCATGCTGTACATGAAAGCCAAGATAGATAGCCTTTCAGAAACAGTAGCAGAAGTAATGGTTTCCCAAGAGTACAGGAATAGGGAGAAGGTAAGGAGCAAATAGCACTGATGACTGTATAACCCCACGTGACGGAGTTGAACGACAGAACTGTATGTGAGTGAATATCTTGGACTGTGTAAGATATGGCACACACACACACACGATTATAAAAATTTTAAAAGGTTTCTGGGAACTACTGTGGGGAAGGGATAGGATAAAGGAGATCTGATATCAAGGGATTCAAGAAGAAAATGTTTTAGAACTGATTGTGGTAGCAATTGTACAATACCGATTGATGGGATTAAACTATGGAATGCTATGATATCTGCAAAAGCTCTCAATAAAATGATAAAGGAAAAATCTATCTTGAAGTATAGCAATAGCTATGACAGGATAATGTCTAACTACATACACGGACACCAAAGCAGTACAACTACTACCCTAATCAATTCACCAACCACTAACCTAAGTGAAGAAATTGGAGCATCATTTTCTTATATGCGAAGCATGGATAAGAGCAGAATCTGAATCACACGGCAGGTTGTAAGGATTAAATAAGATCATATGCCTGGCTCACAGTAAACTTTCAATAAATGCTAACTACTGCTATTTTCATTGTCATCATCACATTGAGGGTGATGACTGACAACTACTCATCTCAGATGCTCCGTGGGATGAGAAAGAGTACACATGAACCGTGGACGGCCTCAAACAAACCAGAAGCTTGGAAGAAAAACAGAGAGCCTCAGGCCTACCTACTACTTACTCCTCTGAAGCACTGCTGGCCCACCATCAAAAACATTCAGAACACCTTAATTCTGGTAGCTTTTTATATAATCTTCTCCTGGTCGAGAAACACACTATCTCTGAATCGTGCTTAGTAATATCGGGATCAAGTTAAGGCTTTTAATGTTCCTTTAAGCTTTTAACAAAATGGGGGGTGGTGATCAAAATAGTTGAAATGATTAAAGTAATTATGCTTCTTAAAATTAAGAAGGGCCATATAGTGTAATCGCTCTCTCTTTTTTAAAACACAAACCTAACAAATCTTTAGAAAGCAGCAGTTAGGGATAGCCAACTATGGTGCTTAGGTGCTAACTGATAAATCAGGCAGTTCAAACCACCAGCTGTTGAGCAAGAGAAAGATAAGGTAGCTGGCTTCTGTATGGATTGATAGCCCATGGGACAATTCCTCTCTGTTCTATGGGCTCTCTCACAATCAAATCAAAGACCATGGGTTTTATGAAATCATTGTAGCTCTGAAATGGAAGGGTCCTCCTCCCTCCCAATGTAATAAAAAAAGAAAAAGTAAGAAAGAATACTGCAGTATGTTAACAATTTGACCCTATTACCATGTTCCAGAGAGAGACTCAAGGAACAGATTAATCTTTTAGTCTATTACTGTCAGAACAAATAAATATCAATTATGCCACAGCTAAAATTATATTAGTGGCAAAAATACTCTTCAGAAATCTGTTCAATGAATTAGCTTATTTAATAAGAAATTCAACCCAAACACAAGAGACTTTTGTGTAAAACTTGTTCAATAGAGTGCCTTTGTCTATCACTCTCATATAAACATCAGACTTAACAAATACCTGTGGAAAAGATTTAAATAAGAGACAGAAACCCTTGGTTCTCTGCTCACCTAACTCAATTAGGTTTCAAATTGCCCGGCAGTCCCAAAGGATCGAGTTCACTAGGTGTAGTGATCAGACTGCTGTATCCCCACCTCAAGCTCTTGATAAGCTGAGACACCTTCTCTGGTAGAGACATCCATTTTATAACATAACTTTCACCCTGGCTTTTCCTCTGCAAGGAAATCCTTTTCCTCAGTTCAGTGGGGGAAAAACAAGGTAGCACAACTTCGAATGGGCATCCATGTCTCCAGAAGTTAAAGGGCTTGTATTCAGAGTGAATATATATATATATATATATATATATATATATATATATATATATATATATATATAAACAGCATGTCCACCTCTGTGGTTTGCCTTGGTGACACAACAGTTAAGCACTCAACTGCTAACAGCAAGGTTAGTAAGTCAAATCCTCCCAGCTGCTGTGGAGGAAAAAGATGTGGCAATATGGTTCTTTAAACACTTCAGCCATGAAATCTCCCTGGAGTAATTCTCCAGTCATCTGGGGCTGCTCTGATTATGGATCAAAGTCAACTCCCCAAAAGAACCTACATACATACAAATGCTTTGCATTCCAAAGGATATATATAATGTCATGTTTTGAGGGAGACCAAACTAAAACATGACCACCTCCCTGCAAGTTGATTCCAACTCGTTGCTATGTGCTGTCCACGTACTTCTGACTCTTGGCGAGCCTACAATCAGAATGGCACACTGCCCAGTCTCGTGCGCCCCTGCACCATCATTCTTAGGGGTGAGCCCATCGCTGCAGCCACTCTGGCAATCGGGACCAGGCAAGGCCCTCCCCTTTTTTCCCTGCCTTCATACTTTACCAGGCACAGTGTCCTTCTCCAGGGACTGGTCTCTCCTGTAATGTGTTCAAAGTATGTGAGACAAAGTT
Organism: Nesogale talazaci; assembly: GCA_004026705.1. Lineage (NCBI taxonomy): Eukaryota > Metazoa > Chordata > Mammalia > Afrosoricida > Tenrecidae > Nesogale > Nesogale talazaci. Next base: position 1,711 of record PVJH01032859.1, on the reverse strand, counting down.
TCCCCATCCTGGCCTCTCGGGAGCACTCAGGTCACACTTCTTCCAAGACAAACTTGTTTGTTCCTTTGGCAGGCATGATACTTTCAATAGTCTTCATCAGTACCACAGTTCAAATGCATCCGTTTGGGGGTGGGTGGTGGATGGGAGGGGGTCTTCCTTATTCAATGTGCAGCTTTCATATGCTTTTGAAGTGATGGAAAATACCAAGGTTTCGGTCAAGAATGAAACCATTCTTACTTTCAACACTATAAAGAGGTCTTCTGCGCCATTTTCTGCCTTGCCCACGGTCTTCACTGCTGCTTCTCTGCACATTGGCTGGGGATTCAAGCAAAACCAGATCCTTGACAACGTCGATCTTTTCTCCATTTTCATAAAGCTATGGTTTTCAAGACTGTAAAACTTTATGGCAGTAGAAACGTCCTCTCTCTCCCATGAAGAAGCTTATAGTTTGGGACCAAATGCCTTGTAGTTAGACATGACACTTCTGAAGATTTTTAATAGATTCTACAGCACCTTTACATTGTTCACTAAATGCCAAAGACCGAATTCCATTCAACCATAGGGGTTTATCTGGTGAGACTTTTTTCAGTGTGTTTTTGTTCATAGTGGGATTAGCATACTATTATATCATTTTCACAGCCTATTTTATGTTCTAATATTTTCCTTTCTATTTTATATATATATATATACTTTCATTATAATGAAACTATTAAGTATTTCTGACAGACTGAAAATAACTCAAGCATAACTTTAAGCTATTTTTCAATTCTAAAGATATTGTAAGCCTGTGAGCATATATAATGAAAGAATTACATAATACTGTTTTAAATATTATATACTCATGTATAAGAATACAAAAAACATTCCTGTCAATTCCAACTCAGGGCAACCTCGTAGGACCATGCAGAACTATTCCATAGAGTTTTCAAAACTGCATGTCTTTATTGAAGACAACCTAATCTTTCTCCTCAGAGCAGCTGGCAGGTTTGAACCACTGACCTTGTAGCTAGTAAACCAACACCTCGGAAGCCCTTATGCACAGTACATCATGTTTATAATGGCTAGTCAAACAAAAAAGGTCCAATAACCGCCATTTCTTTTGTTTAAGTCAGCTGCTTTCAACAATGCCATTTTATCAATACAGTTCAAGTCAACGGTGATATATGCCTAGCTAGGACTCTACTGCAATGAATTTAAAGAACAAAAATGAGGAGAGATTTAACCCTAAGATATCAAATGATCTAAGCACTAAAGGCAAAGTGGGTACATAAGCAAATGTGGTGAAGAAAGCTGATGGTATTTAGCTATCAAAAGATATAATGCGTCGGGTTTTTAAGGTTTAAAGATAAATAAGCGGCCATCTAGCTGAGAAACAACAAAGCCCACATGGAAGAAACACTCCAGCCTGTGTGACCATGAGGTGTCTAAGGAATCAGGTATCAGGCATCAAAGGACAAAAAAATCATATCTTGTGAATGAGGGGAAGTGTGGAGCGGAGACCCAAAGCCATCTGTAGACAACTGGACGTCCCCTTACAGAAGGGTCGCAGGGAGGAGACAAGCCAGTTGGGGTGCTGTATAGCATCAATGAAACATACAGCTTTCCTATAGTTCTTTAATGTTTCCTCCCAGCTCTCTACTTCCACTATTATGATTCCAATTCTTCTTTACAAATCCCGCGAGAGCAGAGGATGTACACTGGTACAGAGATA
>PVJH01032858.1:0-22219 GCA_004026705.1 Nesogale talazaci | reverse complement strand
TGGTGTGCTTCCTGCATGTGGACTTTGCTGTTTCTGCGCTGAACCTCTCAAATCTTTTCAGAATTGTCACAGGTAATCTTTTGGTTTGTATCCAGAGATACAAATTTTAACTGTACCTGTAAATCCTTTCAAACCCTAAGCTTGGTGACAGTCCTGGATCTTTGTCCCCAAACAAAGAGTGCTGAATATTAATTGAGGCTTATAGCTTTCTATGAGATGCTGAAACTGTTCATGTCAATAAAATGTACATGTTGACAGAAGATATATGATTTCAGGCTCTTGTGAGATGGGCCCCAGCATTTTGGAAACAGCTGGCATTTACTCTCTCTATGGTACTGACTCATGAAAAAAAAGCAAAGTATGTTCTCATGTAGCAAACTTGCAACTTGGAGGCCATAAAAATATTTTTTAGCATAATTATGTTTATTTTTTTAAATTAGAGAACATTGCTATAAATGAAAACTGCTTCTTCTTTGCTTACACAAACTGTAATCCTCTTCTATCAGTCTGTGGTCTAAGGACTGAAGCCTGAGCTCATTCCTTCAGTTGTTTCTCAGAATTTTCTTTCCACAAGAGCAATTTCACATATGTACCCAGTGCGGCAGATGTTTTCTTTGTCAGCAAAACCAAGCTGCCACAATTTCCTTTGTTCTAAGCTGTTTCCTCTCTTTGCCATCATATGCCTGTTTAAAAGAGTTCTGCTTGACTAATGGTCGGCAAACTGCAACTCGCAAGCCATATGCGGCTCTTTCAGTTGAACATCCAGCTCTGAAGTAACATTGACAACATTTGAAGGTTATTATTTCAGATCCTGGTGATTTCATTTGTTTGGAAAAACATTGAAGGCTCTTGAGTGACTTTAAAGTGGTTAGGATGGACAGGATTGGCTCTTCGGTCTCAAAGAGTTTGCTGACTGCTGGGCTAGACCATCTACCCTTTTGCTATGAGAGCGTGCAAAATGAATTTGAAGAATGAAATGATGAAAAACTTGCTTAGGCAAGAGACTTTAGATCTGAAATGTACCCTCTAATTAGTCAGGCTGAAAACCAATTGATGATTCTAAGAAAGAGTGTCAAGGCCAAACAGGAGCCAGCATCACTCATCAATGCCCATTCTCTAGGCAATCCATCAAATGCAGTGGTGAATAGCAGACTCGGAAGACAGCCTGCCACCCAGCTGACAGCGAGTTAATTCTGCCCCATGGTGATCCCATGTGTGTCAGGGGCGAACTCTGCTCTCTAGGTTCTCAATGGCCACTTTTCAGAAGTAGATTGCTAGGCCTTTTCTCTGAGGTGCCTCTGGAAAGACTTCAAACCCTACTCATACACACTCTCTTTGCTTCCTCTCTCTCCCTCTCTTAACCTGTAAACTGGCTCATGGTTTATAGAGCAAATGCAGACACACTTTGCTTCAGATACCTTAGTGTGGTGCCCACAATGTAACATATTTGATCTCACTTCCTCCATTTAGTTCCCATTTCTACTTAGCCTTCTGAACTTGGTCCTTGAGCAAATGCTCCCTTCTTGAGCTCAAATGGTTGTTTGGTCTAAGGTGTGTGTGATGAAGTGGAATGTACTACTTTTGCCTCTTCTATCCTTCTCCATAATTCACCCCAAATAACTGCACGGAATCATGCACATAAGGTGAAGACAACTTTAGTATGAGGATCTGTCAGGTTTGCTATTTGTCTGCATCTGAGAGGACCACCACCAGAAGCAAGAAGCGAAGAGAATTTCTTGGACCATCAAGGAAGAAGAGGCGCCAGTGAGGCATGTTCAAGCTCCCCATCTGTAGTGACAGAGGTAGCTCAGGCCTTCAGCTGCTCCACACCAAGAGCAGAGGCATCAGAACGGAGAAGTGAGGCAGCTGAAAGTCGGAAACAGCAGGGCAGCACAGCAGGAGGCTTCATCATGTTCAGAGAGAAAGGCCCAGGGACCAAGTGGCTGAGATCTGAGCATCAGAGAGAGACTTGGTTGCTGGCTGAGAAGAGGCACAGCTGTGGACCCAGGATTGGATCCTTAATGTTGTCTGGTTCAGCTTGGTTGTAATCTGTTAACTTCCCAAATAGCAATTGCACCACTGTTGTGAGCACTGTCTGGAAGCTCTTTGTGGTCAATTGCAGAAAATGAGTGAATCCAATAGAGAAGTAGACTTCTATGGGAGGAATGGTTCCTATCAGAAGAGGAGAAAGAAGGATGCAGGTGGTGGCATGCTGACTGTTGCCATGTGACTACTAGGCTTGGGCTGCTGTGGAGTTGGATTTTCCGCTTTTGCGTAGCCAAAGAAGGTCAGATGTGGTCCGCACACCTTTGCTAGAAAATGGGCACTACAGACCTAAAGGATTTTAAGTGCCTTAATTTCAGGGGGTCTAATAGACTCGATCTAATTAGTAAACATGGTCTTAGATTAATGAGTTTAAGTTGTATTGAACATTTTTTACCACTCGATCCAGGACCTTCCAATGAGATTCCTTTCAAAGCACTTGGTAGTTGTTGTCATTGGATGCCATCTATTTCTTCTGGTCTCAAGACTATGAAGACTGAATTTTACATGATATACTGGTCCATTGGACTAATTGTTCCATGAGCATTAAATTTCTATCACTCTTTTTTTTTTCTTCTCCAGTTGCCCCTTAAATGAGCTTTAAGACTCTTTGTCTACTCACCAAAGATGTAGAACACTATCTTTGTTGGGTTATTGTGTGCCAATTGACCTTGGCGCTTTTTGAGGCCAGAGTTCTTACCCCCAATATCAGTGATTGATCTCTCATGATATTTGCTTATGTCTAATACGTCTTCATAACTTTGCCCTGTGGATGTTCCACTCAGGCATGGGTATATTTGTAGCACATGTTAATGCCTATGCACAAATGTCCTGTCAAGACTATCTATAATTGTGGGTGTACTACCACTCTTTCCCACACCTGTTCAAATTGCCTGCCAAATCAATCATTTTTCAAGATCACTGTTGTTGCAGAGCTGTGCATGTCATAGCATTTAACTGTTGCCTTTAGCTCTGGTACTCCTCCTAGTGTCTTCCCCTCCCTCCATCCTTTTTAACTGACCTCCCTCTTATTGCATATTGTCTCCCCTTCCCCCATGCTCACACATCTATATTCTTGTCTCCATTCATTCTGGTAACTATTAACCAATGTTTCTTGACTTTTTACAATAGTGATATCATATAATATTGGTCTTTTTGCAATTGACCAAGTTCACTCAGCATGCTGTCTTCCAGGTGCATTCACATTATGAGGTGTTTTGCAGACATATTATTATCATTTGACATTATCAACTATTCCATTGTTTGCTGTCATATCACCTAAGTGTATCTGATCTTCTCTAATTTCAGCCATTGGATATGGCACCAGGGAATACTGGGTGCTGGAGGCTTAAAACTGTCACTTGTCAGTCATTTTGTCTTCCTGCCATGGCTTTCATGTTGCTGTGGGGCTGGAAGTGATGCCACCAGTATTTCAGATATGGTTGAGGTTATCCATGGTGGACAGGCTGCCAATGAAGTTTCACTGAGTATGGAAGTTTCCAGACTGTGAACAGACAATGAAGAAGGAATGGGCTATACACTTCTGAGGGGTTAGCCACTGACAACCTATGAATAACAGCAGGACATCATCATGTAAAACTCCAGAATATGAGACTCTTGGGTTGGAATGTACTTAAAATATATCTGGGAAAAAGCTGTCTCCTTCAAGTAGAGTCAACCTTAATGACATGGATGGACTACAGCTTTAGGGACCTTCATTTGTTGATGAAGTATGACTCAAAATGAGAAGAAACAGTTGTAAAATTTCATTAATGATCAGAATACAGAATACAGGAAGTATGAATCTATACTTTCTGGGAAATCTAGAAAATTTACAATCTAGGAAAATTAGAAAATGTCAAAAATGAAATGGGATTCATAGTATAGATATTAATGAGCTGAAATGGACTGCTATTGGCTAAATCATGATTTACTATGGTGGGAATGGTAAAGTTAAAAGGAATAGTGTCACACTTTTCATCATCAAATGTGGTATTTCAAGATCTGTTCTGCAGTAAATGCTGTCGGTGATAGGAAAATACCCATAATGCCTATAAGGAAACCCAGACAAAACTATTAAAAAATTCATGTCAATCTAGTGATAAAAAACTGGATGAAGTCTACCAAATTCTTTCTCAAATTGGTCAAACTTGCTATCAAAATGTATTCATAATTGCTGGCAATTTGAATTTAAAACTTGAAAACATGAGGGAGAGATTTGTAGTTAGAAAATAAGACCTTAGTGATGGAAAGGAAACTGGAGATCACGTGATATAATTTGGCAAGACCAATAATTTCTTCATTCCAAACATATATATTTTAACAATAAAAATGGAAATAACACATGTAGACTTTACCACACATAATACACAAAAATGAAACAGACTACATCTGTGGGAAAATATTATGAAGAGATGTAATATATCATTGGCCAAAATAGATATGCATGAGGCATACTATACAACAGATTATCAATGGCAAGTTCAGGTTGAAGGTGAAGAAAATTTCAAGTCCAGAAAGCCAAAATACAACGCTATGTTAAGTCAGGCTATTTAGAGAAGCAAATCTAGTGATATTTATATATGTATAAGAAAGACCTTTACATCACAAGTAATCTTATATCAAAAGAAGTCATCCCAGCCCAGTCCAACAATCTACTGTTACTCCATGGGTCCCTCTTCAGACTCATGTAGCCACATGCCAGTTAGAGCAGTCACGTGGATCCAAAGTAGGGGAAACAAGGCAGGGCACCAACATCTGTCAGGGTCAGGGTCGTTGGCAGCAGTATTTCAGCTGGCAGGAAAACAGAGGTGCAGAAAGAGAGAGAGATCATCTGTTTATCTTGGTTTTGTACAGATGGCTTACGACATCAAGCAGGTGTCATTAAACTGTGACTTAACAGGTTTGACTCTACCCACAGCCAGGAGTGTCTAGTTGGCATAGTTCCCAACTACCACAGATGTTGTGTGTACTCCACCTGAATTCACAGAAAAACTCAAGAGCATATTTGATCCAAAGCTATCTTGGAGGAAGTATCGCTGGAATGCTTCTTCGAAGCAAGCCTGGAGAGATTTCCTCGAAGGTACTTTGGCTATGCTATCTGTAGGGATCAGTCCCTACTGAAGACCATTTTGCTTCACAAAGTAGGTCATGAAAAAGAGGAAGATCCTCAATAAGACAGATAACCCCAAGTGTTGCTGCAACCATGGGCTTCAACAGAAAGAAGATCTTGAGGGGCTCAGGATGGACTTTCTTTTGCTTGGTTGTACGTAGCTTAGCTGGCGGAACAACGCCAAAGCTGTTGTGAGACTGGCCTAACAGCAAGTGTGATAGTTAAGGTTTATTGTGCCAACCTTGCTGATGAACACATGTGGGATTAATGGAACAGGCAGGGAGATAAATGGCTCGGTAAGCCTCGCCTGTCTGGTCTCTTGTTCTCTGATGGTTGGACAAGTGTGTGGCTGCCTTAGCCAGTTCTCTGCCTCAGCTGGAAAGGCTCACTTTCTGAGAGACATCCTTGAGAAGAAGTCACATGGACCTCCCTTGATGCAGCCCTGTGTGCTGGAGCAGCCTAGTGGAGCCCCTGCCAGCGCTGATATGCTCACATTCTCACTGATTCGGCTTTTCTCAAAATTCGGCATCATTGCACGTGTTTTGTGAGTTTGAGGACTTGGGAGATTGATGTCGGACATATGGGCTAATGTTGGACTTATGGGCTTGGACTGGACTGGATTGAGAAGCTTTCTTAAGGTACATTTACCCTTTATATAAAACTCTTTCTTATGCATATGAGTTTTTCCTTAGTTTTTTAAGAACTGAAGTTCAGAAAGGAGATATGACTCTGTTGACAAACAAGATATGTAATGGCAGTGATGAGTCAGTACACAGACCTTCTTCTGCATCATGTTGCAATAATACAAATATGACAAGTTTTTGTATTTTGAAAAATATGCTAATTTATGGTACTTAAGTAGTTATTTTTCCCATTCTGGAGAGAGAATTGAGAGATAATATGTCATGATCCCTAAAAAAAAAATTCACGGCCAATGCTGTAAATTTCCATGGGAGCAGATAGCCTCATCTCTCCCCAGCAGAGGGGCTGGTAAATTTGAAATGTCAACCTTGATGCTAGTACAATAGTTACCTAACAGTGTTGTTAGAGTTCTTCTATTTTCATGGATATGATTCAAACCTTTGAGGACCTTTCAGGTCTGAAAATACTTGCTGTAATTAAAAAATCCATTGCCATCAACTTGATACTGTCTCATAGCAAGCAGCCATACAGGATAGATTAGAAGTGTCTGGAATGGCTTTTTGAGGCTGCGAATCTCAACTGGAATGGAAAGCGTCATCTTTCTTGTGAAGAGCAACTGGTGGGTTTGAATCTGGGACCTTTCAACTATTGTTTGCAAGTATTTGGGAATGTTCTTGGAGCTGAAAGACTAGTCAGAAAAATGTCTATTCTTATCTTGAAGAGAGAGACTAGGCACAGTACCCAAAGAGGCAGGTAAGAAAAATAGGGCTATCTTTATTTAAATATGAGAAAACAAAAGTACTATATATGTTGCAAATACATTTCAAGTACTCACATAGGTTAGAAAACACATATTCATTTTCTTCCTTGCCTACTCTGGTTTAAAGACTTTGGTTTTATGTGGTTTTAGTTTCTAAAGTAACTGACTATGAAAATACAACTGTTTTAATCAATAAGGCAGACCCAAACACATTAGAAACCATGATAAGGAAGCTGGGTGTGCTTCTCCTAGAAACTTCCTTCTTTCCTCCCAACAAAACAGCTAGAAAAGCAGGAACCCCTGTCCTAGAACACTTCCTTTTTGCCAAAATAAAGACATAAAGAGGAACCAGTCTACGGGCTGGTTTCAAAGACATATACTTATATATCCTTTATAAAAAAGATGCAATCATAACTAAGGGAGCCTTGGTGGTCCAGTGGTTAAGTTCTGACTGTTAATGAGAAAGATAGTGGTTAGATTCCACCAACCACTCACTCCACTCACTCTACTCACTCCAGTCAGAAGATGTGACTGTCTGCTTCTGTGAAGATTAAAAACCAATACAAAGTACATGTGAGATGAACTCTCACCGTGCTCACTTTTAAGACTGTATTTCCTAAGAATTTGTTCATTCTTTTGGCAGTCCATAAAATATTAAATTAACTTGTGTGGTGATTATCAACAATATGTATTACCATCGTTCACATCACAGGTTGCTATTAAACAATCTGACTTTTCTGAGAAGTGCACTTAAATGAGACAAACTAGCAACAATGAAAACTTAGAGTCCTTGCAAAACTGTTACTTCTGGGGAAATATAAATTATGACAATTAAGTAATCAAATATCTACTAGTGCTTACTATGTACTCAACACTCTTCTCTATACAAGTGGACTTCAAAAGTTTATGGGAAAATCCCATGATCTTTAAGTTCCATTTTTCCCTGAATTTTAAAAATATCCCTCATGTTGCCTGTACATATGAATCTCTCATTCTAGTGAGAAAGACTGAGACAAATAAAACTTGTCATATGGGGCAGGTGGAAGAGCAGCTATGACTTCAATAAAATGTTAAAGAGCCTTGTCAGATGAACAGAATCAACAGAACAGACAAACCATTCGAATGGGAGAGACCACATGTCCTTCCAGACAGGCAACCATATGGCTCCGTACAGGGAAAGGCCAATGAATGTTTTTACTAAATACATATAAATCTTTCTGTGTCAATTTCTAAATTGGTTAAAATCAATATAAGCATCATTAACATCGAGAGCAATAAAAGCGGGATTAATAAGGGGTAGATTGGATTCAATATATGCTAGTTATCATTAATAAACCATCAAAGACAGTGATCAGTGGGGGGTAGGCAGAACGGTGTGCAAGTCCCTCCTATTTATTTTCCATTTGATCAATTTCGAAGAACACATTGGCAAAAGGCTTTTAAACTCTTTGGCTCCTCGTATGTCTTATAGAATGTACAGAGCATATCATGAGGAGCTAGGATCCCAGAATGAATTTGCTCCATGTTTATTCTCTTGAAATTTATGTATGCCCACACTCTGTTCTCAGCTAGGAATGCTAGCAAAGCAATGGCTGAAGTGCTGAGCTGGTTAAAGTACTAAAGGCAAGCAGTTTGAACCCACCTATGGTAGTTACATACATACTCTGGTGTCAATTTGGAACTGAAGAGGATTAAGAGTGAAGAGTCTAGTCTGTCAATTGGGTTATAGCCAATGAGGCCTCTGTGTGGGGATGGCTTTACCTTGAGAATTCTAGGAACTCCTATATTTTCCTTCTAGGAAATTCTCTCTATGCTTACTTCCTTGGAGACATTCTACTAACAAGACATATGGTGCTATGTCCTGGGGGCTGGAGAAGCCACATGGACCTACCCTGATGCAACTAGATCTCTGGAGACAGAAAAGTCTCATAGAGATCCCTGCCACCACTGAGATGTTTACAACACCACTGGATTCACAAGACTTCCAACCCACTGGACTGTGAGCCTCCTGCACTTGGCATCATTGCATGTATTTCATAAGTCTGAAGACGACTTTACAGTTTGATATCGAATATATGGGCTGATAATGGACTTATGGACTTGATCTGGACTGGAATGGGACTTTTTTTAAACTTCAAATAGCCTTTATTCACACTAGGACTAGAGGAAAATCTAATTCAGTAGAAAACACAAGACAAAGGAACTCTTTTGTCCTTTGATGGAGAATCAGGACATTACTTACGCAACATCAACAACAATCTGGTGCACACAGCTGTGATTTCCATTTTAATATTATTTTCAATGATTTTATTGGAGGCTCTTTAGCTCTTATAACATTCAATACATCGTTTATATCAAGCATATTTTGTATCAAGCATCGTTTGTATCAAGTACACATATTGCCATATTCATTTCCAAATATTTTCCACTTGAGCCCTTGGTATAAGCACCTCCTTCCCCCTCCCCCCTTTTTTGTTTTTGCTTTTTTTGGGGGGGCATCACTGCCCCCTGGTGGTCGTAGGAGCTACCTAGCACTGCTCCTGAGAACTGCCACTGGATTTGAACCACCAAGCCCATGGGCTGCAGTCCCACACTCAACCACTTACACCACCAGGGCTCAGCCCTCTCCACACTTTTTTTAATGAGTCATTTAATTGGGGGTTCATACAACTCCCATCACGATCCATACATACATCAACTGTATGCAGGCCACATTTGCACACTTACTGCCATCATCGCTCTCAAAACATCCTCCCTCCACTTAGGCCCCCAGTACCAGCTACCTATATTTCCCTTCCCTCCCCACCTCCACCATGAACCTTTAATATTTTACAAATTCTTATTACTTTTTCATATTGTACACTGTCCAATGTGTCCCTTCACTCACTTCCCTGTTGTCCGTGCCCCAGAGAGGTTATATGTAGATCCCTGAAATTGGTTCACCCTTTCTATTCTACCATCCCTCCACGCTCCCATTTTCACCACTCCCATGAGGGATCCTGAGGGATCATCTATTCCCCATGTTTCCGACTCCAGTGTATATCCCCTGATTTAGCTGGATTTGTCTGGTAGAATTGGGATCATGATAGTGGGTGGCAGGAAGCATTTGAGAACTAGAGGAAAGTTGCATATTTCATTGTTACTACATGGGACTTTTTCCTCAATATTCAGTTGCTCTTGTAGATAAGCCTCTTTCATATATATATATATATATATATATATATATATATATATATATATAATCTATGAACTTGTTTCTCCAGTCTACCTAAACTAACGCACCACCAGTGGTTTCACAACAGAAAGGTGTGGTAGTCTGCTTTTATAAAGACCACAGCCTTAAAAACTGATAGCCAGTTCTTCTCTGTCCTAAAGGACTGCTATGAGTGAGAATCCACTTGATATTATAATGATAGGTTTATAAAATTATCTAAAAATCTTTCACCACTTATGAAATACATTGTGTACCCACCTGGGAGGAGCATCTAATTATAGTAGGTTTTCGACTCTGCAGGAAACTGGGGTGCAAGATATTAACAATAAATGAACATCTTAGCAACAGTAACTCTGATTAGACCAACTTATGCAAATACATGAGGTTGCATAGACTCAGATCCTAGAAAGTGCCAAGATAAGCAGCAGTCTTTGTGGGCTTAAAAGGCTCAGCACACATATTTTATCACAGAGAAGGAAGGAAGAGACTTAGATGGAAGTAAGTCACCTCCTTCCCCATTGGCTTATGACTTGGTCATATAAACCCAAGTGCGGAGAGATGCCAGTGGAGAGAAGATACTAGAGGCTACCGAGATTCGGCACAAGTAAGTGGTATTAACTAAACTTCACATAGATGAGAAATGTGATCTTCACTATTTATTTGGGGGCTTTGTTTATAACTGTCTGTTCCTGTCCTGTATATGAGTGAACTAATTTTTTTGTGACCATGTTCACCACTGTCCACTAAATAGTCTTTATTATCAGTGACCATGTGAAAGTCAAATCAAAATTTCTGAAGTTAAAACAGGAAGAGATTTTCATTTTTCCACAAATGGGTTTTAACATAAAAACCACAGTCAATTCTGGAGGAAAACTCCTTCCTAGGATTTGTGAATTCTTCTAGAATTTTCCAAAGTGGGTTTTCAATGTGTGAAAAAGTGAAGAATTTCATCTGTCAGTTCTTTGCTTTCTTTTTCTCTTTTAAGCTCAGAAGTTTCACTGGTAAGAAATTCTATCATTTAGAGACATATTTTGCTGACTGGTCTCCATATTTTGCCAAGAATTCTATCTATCATCATACAGTTTCAGAGATAATTTAAGGAATTCACCTCCAGGTAGGGAATTTGAGAGCACATTTCCAATAAGAATATTTCAGTAATGTCTCTTGTTTGAGTTTTAATCTGAGGACTCTTTAAAAATAATATTTAGTTGGTCTCTAGAAGGAAGATCCCAGTTTATCAATTCAAAAATTATCATGCGGTGTTTGACTGAAATCAGTAAATTCCTCAGTTAACAAAATAGTCTTATGTTTCCCCTACAAAATTATTATTCTACAATTTAACTCTAACCTGGTGACTTTTCCAGAATAGAACTAGATGTAGCCAAGAGCACTGGAAAATGAGGGCCTCCAGCATTTTCAGTCTCCCACTGTGAGGGTGCAGTAAAGTGCTGGGATTGCACATCAATGTGTGCAGGAAGTTCCTTTGTAGCCAATAGCATTGTGCTTGATAGGTTTCTGAATCTAAGTTTCCCATTTCAAGCCATTGTCGTCTATATAAGAGTGCAGGCATTATGCCCAGACATAGTTTATAAATGTATTATTGGTCAAGTTATCATGTAGCAAAAAACCGTTGGCAAAGTTCACACACAATCTTTGTTTTTACAATTATGACTTATTGCACACGTGTAGCTACATATGAAACTATATCTTGACTTCCCACATGTTTGAAGTTCCTAATGTCTTTTATAGAAGTGTAAGAGTTCAAGTGAACCAGTGCTTTCATGAATAAAGTAAACCAAGATAAAGAGTATTCAAATTGAATTGTAAATGTTAATATTTATATCCTCTATTGTGAAGTCTGGTACCCATCAAGATTATTTCAGAAATTCTATCCTTTGTATAACTATCTTTTAAATCTTTCTTAAGGTGTGTAACAAATCAACTGAACATTATCCTCCTTTGCTAGAGAGCTGAATTTGGGTTACTGTCACACTTTTGGCATGGAAACTAGAATATTTGAGACTATTTCTCCTGTATGCTTTTATAGTAATAAACATAATAGAATTGTGGAATAGCTAAAATTGGATTGGATTTTAAAACATATTTTATCACAGTGGTTTGTCATGTATCTACAACTATGTTAAAATTGATTCAGAGATTTAATTCTCCTGCAACTAAAATAATCAGCTATATATATCAATGCTAGTGTACAAAGTGTTGCAAACAGAAAGTACCAAGACAGACTTCAAAAACAGTTATTTTCCATTGTAAAGCTTATATCATATTTTATAAAGCATATATCACGTATGTCTTCTGCATTTAATGAACTACCTTTGCATGAGTTTACAGATTGAAGTTTCTACTTATAGTACTTATTTTCCGGAAGCCTTGGTAGTGTAGTGGGTATGTGTTAGGTTGCTAATTGCAAGGTCGGAAGTTTGAAACCTCCAGTCGATCGAAAGGAGACAGACAAGACTTTCTACTCCCATGCTCAGTAATCCCCAGGGTAGATCTAGTCTGTTCTGCAGTTTCTAGGAGTTGAAATCAATTTGACGGCAGTGAGGTGTTTGCTGTTATTGTTTTTTATTCAATTATATGTTCTTTGAGAAACTTAATTTTTATTTCTAGCATACTTCTAGACAGTGTTCATCTATCTGCTAAATCAGGAACTTATCATGACTTTTTTTTAATGGAAGGAAATCAGTGGTTTGTAATGGAATGTAAAGGAAATCTTTAAGTATGCTCTGCTTTCTGACTTCTTATTTCTAAATAATTTTCAGAACTATACACAGCTTTCATGTGTACTCAGCTTAAGATACTTAACATGCAATGGCCATGTGAAGGTGCAGAAATGAGGCTATCTGGAAATAAGGGCATGATTTTGGGATTTTCCTAAATCAGTAGAATCATACTTAGCTCTTACAAAAATAATTTCTTTAAGAAAGATTAATACAAAACTAGTCCCAATGAAATTGTGAGTAAACACCTGGAGTGGCTATATCTGACCACCGTCTATGGCTCCCCAACTGTCATGAGGCAGAGATCATATATGCTTCCAATCCCCCTTCTTTACACTATGCTGACACTGTTTCTCCCATGACACTACTTTGCTGTTGGGCTGGACAATCTATTGCAATGGCCAGGCAAACTCACTCTGATCCTCAGCCACTCAGCCACATGATGCCTTGGCTTCGATCTCTGTGGGCCGACTGTCAAGCTGTTTGACATTCTCAGAGCTGCTCCTCTGTTCTGTCTCACCATCGCTTTGCCCAAGCTTCTTATCTTGACTTGGCTCCTTTGCTCTGTCCAATGCACTCTGAGTTGCAGCTTTTAGTTTCTGTGGTCACGGAGGTCCCTGCCATTTCAGGCAGAGAGCTCAACTGTGCTCCCCTCATTTTTAGACTGAATTCATCTCTGAAAACTTGTAAGCCAGCAACCTCATGTCTTTATCTGCCTTAGCTTGGGAAATCCAAATTTGCAATTGCCCATTGCTATCGGCCCAGTGCTCTAAGGACTCATCCATCTTCTTTGACGTAAAGAATCTCCATTCCAATTGGAACATGGGAGTATCGGCCTCTATAAGCAAGTCCGGTCTACAGCAGAACATCCATCAAGATGGTAGTGATATCCACCAGCTCACAGAATCCACATATTGCTCCTTTCATTCACTTCAGCTATGATTAGCTCAACACCAGACATCATTTCCAAGCTAGGTAAAACATGTAGCAGTAGCAAACTCGGGCGTTCACACATACCTCCCTGCACTTCAGACCCCCAGGCCCCTTCACAAATTCTCCTCAGTCCTAGTACCCTGGGCCGAGGACATGCCCACAGGGTTAGGTTCCATTCAACTCTTTAAACTTCAGACCAACCTGGCCTACCTCTTCTTTTAATGTACAATTACTCTTTGTATATAAAGCTCTTTCCTATATACAAAAGAGTGTCGATGACTTTGTTTCTCTATCTACCCGGACTAACACAGGGAAAAACTCCAATTTCTTATCACACACAGAAATAACACCCAAATGGGGCTGAGCCCCAGTGGCGTAAGTGGTTGAGTACGTGACTGCGGCCCATGGGCTTGGCGGTTCAAATCCAGCAGCAGCTCTTGGGAGTGGCACTGGGTAGCTCCCACGACCACCAGAGGCAGTGATGCCCACAAAACAAACAAACAAACAAAAAAGAAGTAACATTCAAATGAATTACCGACCTGAGGTGTAGTTAATTACATAACATGACCCTTCTGGTCATAGCGGACTTTCTTTTCTCCTCTTGTTAATGTTGTTAGTTGTAGTCAAGACAAATCAATTTCAACGCATGATAAAAAGAATTACTCCATAGTTTTCAAGGCTGTGGTCTCTAGGGAAACAAACATGTGGCCATGTTTTTCCCCCAAAAAAAGTTTGTGCCCATCAGAGAAAAGTCCCTTGTAGGACTGAAGGTTAAAGGGATCCAGTCGGCAGTCTGCTGTATCCGATAAGTGATCACCTAGATGTAATGTGCTGAGTGGATGTGGGGGATTTGGCGCAATGAAGAACCCGGTTGAGTTTAGCCACTGGCACCCTTGACTGGGCCCATAGAAACTAGAGTGGAGACCCAAAGTCCATCTGTAGACAATTGGACTTCCCCTTACAGAAGGATCACAGGGAAGAGATGAGCCAGTCAGGGTGCAGCAGTACAGCACTGATAAAACATACACATTTCGGCTGAGCCCTGGTGGCTTAGTGGTTGAGTGTGTGACTGCAGCCCACTGGTTTGGCAGTTCAAATCCAACAGTAGCTCTCCAGGAGCAAGGCTGGGCCTCTCACTCCCACCAGAGGGCAACGATGCCAAACCCCCCCCCCCCCACACACACACATTTCCTCTAGTTCTTTAATGCTCCCCCCCAAACACACACACACACACACACACACCTATCATGACACCAATTCTACCTTACAAATCTGGATAGACCAAACATGTACACAGGTACAGATAAGAGTTGGAAACAGGGAATTCAGAACAGAGAAACCCCTCAGGACCAATACTGAGAGTAGTGCTACCAAGAGGGTAAGGGAAATGTGTGTCTGGTGTGTGTGGGGGGGGGGAACTGATCACAATGGTCTATATAACTCTCCCATGGGGGTGGGATAACTGAAATCTGGGTGAAGTGAGAAATTAGTCAGTGTAAGACATGAAAAAATAATAATTTATAAATTAGCAAAGGTTCATGAGGGAGGGAGTGGGCGAGGGGAAAAAATGAGATGCTGATACCAAGAGCTCAAGTAGAAAGCCAATGTTTTGAAAGATGATGACAACATATGTACAAGTGTGTTGGACACAATGGATAGATGTATGGATTGTGCTATGAGCCGTAGGAATCCACAATAAAATGATTTTAAAAATACTACTATCAGGTAAGTCAAGCCCTCTGATTCTGTTCTAATTATTTTTCATTAATTTTGGCTCTTAACATTTCCCAGGAATGTAAGGATGTTTCAGCAGTAAAAGTCAGAAGAGGATATGGCATTTATAGGTTAAAAAAGAAAAGTCATAATGTCATCTCTATAGATGCCAAAAAAAGAAATAAAATATCCATAATTTCCCATTCATTTATTACTAAAACTCTTAGAGAACATAAAACAAATAAAAAGAACAACTCTTAGCAAAGTAGGAATCCAAGTGAATTTCTTTAAGCAGATAAAAGAGTATTTTGAGGTCCTTTGTACAGTGGAAGGAAACCTGGAATCACAAAGAGGGCAGGCAGAGGAAAGGAGGATACAGAGAAATTATACACACAGATAGCAAATGAAAAGTGATAAGACATTGTGGGGGTTGCAATCAATGGATTTTCAAGCTGGATAATCATTTTGATAGCAAATAAGCATGATTTCGACTTTTTTTCCCTCTCTCCTTCTTGGTGGAGCTAGTTGCTGTCGGGTTAGTACAATTCACGGCAAATCGTCTGACTGCTCCATGAAGTTTTCCCGGCTGTGAACTTTTGGAAACAGCTTGCCGTGCTTGTCTGTCAGGGGCTGGGAAATCACCAGTCTTTCAGCTGCTTTTGGCTCCTCCACAGGACTCGCTTTCTTACATGTCTTCTATATTGCTGTCTTCCATTATTGAATTATCTTGGTCCTTCTATGTTGAAAAGACATAGTCAATGAGTGACCCTATAAAAGAGAGTATAGCTGCCCTGTCGGGTTTCCAAGACAAGGAAACTTTATGGGGCAGACAGCCTCATGCTTCTCCCAAGGAGTGGCTGGTGGATTTGAAACGGGAGGTTTTCTAGCAGCTCAGGGCTTAACCCACTGTGCCACGAGAGCTCGCCTGTCACTCTGACATTCTTGTTCTTCGTCATTTTGAGCAAAATGCTTCCATCTGTTGACGATTATGAATGATGTTTGATGTATATTTTTATACATACTTTTAGATTTTCCTTCCTTTTAGGTTTATTTTCAATTCCTAACCACTTCTACTCTATTTTCTGGGATTTTCAGTTTCTGAAACTATTAATGATCAGTTTGCTCTTATATCTCCAACCTTGTCCCTTATTGTGTGTTTTACTGTGATCTAGGTGAAATTTTACAGAGCAAATTGGTTTCAACAGGTCATACACACTGTTTTGTGATATTCATCGTAATTCCCATGTCCTCTTATTTTCTCTGCATTAATAATTTCTTTATCCTTCTTTCCTCTCCCTTTCAGATTTCTGAATTTTTATCCCTCTCTGTTCAAAGGTTGTCTGTCCCAATCCCTGCTCTCTTTATGATTTTGAGTTTTTTCCCACTGTACTAATGGCTTCAAGATATTCTTTTATCTGGTAAAAGGCTAAGAGTTGTTATTTTCTATTTGTTTATATGTTTCATAAGAGGCTTAGTAATAAATGAATGAGGAGTTGTAGAAATTGTTTCTTTTTTTTAGCATCTCTTTTAACCTATCAATGTCATGTGCTATACTGACATATTTTGATGTTGGAACATTCTTACCTTGCTGGGATAAACCCTATTTTGTCATTACTTTTTAGTTCTTTGTACACATTTCTAAATTTTAATAGGTAATAATACATTTAGGATGCATATATATTTGCAAGTGAGATCACTCTATAATTTTTCTATTTTACTGACCTTGATCTTGTCTAATTTTCTGTTCTCCAAAACTCTTCATAAAAGAGAAAGGTAACCTTTCTCTTCAAGGTGAAGTAAAACTTAACTGGAAAACTGTCTGAGTCCTCTTTCTCTGATAAAACAAACAAGCAAACTGCATGCCATGCAGGTGCTCTTGATCCGTAGTGACCCTGTGGCACAGAGTGGCACTGCTCCCGGGCTGTATGCACATCTTTATGGAAGCAGAAATCCCACTCTTCTCTTGTGAAGTGGCTGGTGCTCTCGAACTGCTGACCTTACCATTAGTAGCCAATGTGCAACCCCACTATGTCAGTAGGGCTCTCGGTGTCCCTCATTGAAAACACAAATAAAACTCAAGACCATCGAGTCACTTCTGTCCCACGATGACACTACAGAACAGAGTAGAACTGCCCGTGAGGCTTTCTGAGACTGGCACTCTCCTGGAGGAGAAAGCCTCTTGATTCCCTGCCAGCCTTGAGGTTCACAGCTCAATGGGTAACCTACTATGCCACCGGGGCTTCTTCTGCCCCTCACAGATGTATCATTATGATCAATTCAGATTCTTTATTGGTTATTGTGCAATCTGAGTTTTCTGTTTCTTTTTAAACGTGCCACTTTACACGCTTCTTAAAATGTTTGTATTTAAGTATTCAAAGCTAATTATAAGAAATATTTAGAGAACAAGCTTAAAAATTTAAATCTCTATTTGTTACCATGGCCTCATTTTTGTTTAATATTGCTTATTTGTGACTCCACACCCTCCCCCATTAACAGTCTTGCTAGATGGTTAAATATTGGACCTTATTTTATTTTCCAGAAATAGGCTGGACTGTCCTGGTTTCTAGATGTGAACCCCTTGTGTCTCCCCTCCCATGTGAAGGTTTGTTTCTGCATTATTCTGAAGAAACTACACTGCTGGCTGAGTACGGTCTAGCCCCAAACAGTGGGTTTCCTACCCACTTCCTTTTGTTTCTGTTCATTTTGGTCCAAGTAGCATTTCTCTTTAACTGTAATATGTTTTCCTTTTCCCTTTCTGTGTTTGTTTTCATTTTTATGTATCTTTCAGCAGGGTAGGTGTATCAAAGCATAGGCTCCTGGGTGCCTGAGTCCAAACAAATGATCCGGACCTGGACTGTACCTCCCACCCAGAGGGAGCCAGGCTTTTCTTTTCTTTCTCTCTCTTGCACTCCCTCGCCCTTCCTTTCTTTCATCTGGTTCATTTCCTTTATTCTTTAACTGTCACATGCTAAATAACTATGTTGGTACTTCAAGCACAAAACTTTTTCATGATGACTTCATAGGTGAGGAAACTAAAGCTCAAAACAGGCCTATTCCCTTGTCCCCTTCATGAGCAGATGGGCTAATGCTACAATGCAGCCCTTGTTCTGGGTGAGAACACATCTCACCATCATCCTTTTAGATGAGAGTTCTTAGACAGTAAAGGCTGGAGCAAAATGGCGTTGTTGTAACAGAAACGTATTCCTGAATGCAATAAGAGGAACAGTTTTTTCTTGTAGATGACATTCTCTACACTTATTTTTATCATTTATCTCAAACTTCCTAATCTGCTTTCATTGGTCACAGACACATTTACCAGAACTTCTTTGTTTGCTTTTATGTGAAGGCTTTTTGCAATAAAGGAAGCACTTTTGGAATCAGCTAATGTTTTCCATTTCTTTTCTTCTCCATTGCTATCAAAACATACATGCGTAACTTGAAAAATAAAGCTCTTCAAGATTGTCATTTTGTGGGGCTGAGCCCCGGTGGTGTAGTGGTTGTGCGCGGGACTGAGGCCCACTGGGACGGAGGTTCAATTCCAGCAGTGGGGCTGGGCCTCCTACTCCCACCACCGGAGAGCAGTGATGCCCCCCCACCCCCCTCCACCCCCCAAAAAAGATTGTCATCTTGTGGCTGAAGAACTCAAGGAAGCTGATTTCTACACATAAGACTGAGCAAACTAGACGTACATTCAGTGGAAAACATAATTCAGAGTTATGCAAGTAACTACAGGAATGTGACACGAAAGAGCAGCCTCATTAACGAGTTATGACTGTTGAAAGGATGTTCTAGAAGCAAAGATAAGCATGAGTCAGATGCTCAGACCCTGTGCCAAATCGCAGATTCAAAGATGTGTCTGTAAAATATAGCTAGCTATAGATTTCTACTAAAAGTTTTTATAAGTCTTCTTTACTTCAATGAATCACCATATAAAACTGGATCATATTACAAATATCAACCACCCAAACCCTTTGTTTTCATTCAGAATTGCAGGAGCAAATACATTGTGTTTGATTAAATAGACATAAACATGTTGTATTGTTAATTTTTAAAAATCACTTTATTGGGGGGGCTCATACAACTCTTACCACAATCCATATATATATATATATATATATATATATATATATATATATATATATATCCATTGTATCAAGCACATTTGTACATGTGTTGGCATCGTCATTCTCAAAGCATTTTCTTTCTACTTGAGCCCTTGGTATGAGCTTCTCATCTTTCCCCCTCCCTCCCTGCCCCGACTCCCTCACAAACCCTTGATAATTTATAAATTATTATTATTTTATCATGTCTTACACTGTCTGATGTCTCCCTTCACCCACTTTTCTGTTGTCCATGCCCCAGGGAGGGGGTTGTATGTACATCCTTGTGATTGGTTCCCCCTTTCTACCCCATCTTACCTTTACCCTACTGGTATGGCTACTCTCATTATTGGTACTGAGAGGTTTATCTGTCCTGGATTCCTTATGTTTGCAGCTCTTATTGGTACCAGTGTACATCCTCTGGTCTAGCTGCATTTGTAAGGTAGACTTGGGATCATGATAGTTTGGGGGAGGAAATATTACAGAGCTAGAGGATCAAAGACCCAGAAGAAAAAATCCTATCGATGTGAATGAGGGGAAGCATGGAGTGGAGACCCAAAGCCCATCTGTAGACAATTGGCTATGCTCTTACAGAAGGGTCACAAGGAAGGGATGAGCCAGTCAGGGTGCAGCAAAGCACCGATGAAACACACAACTTCCCTCAAGTTGCTTAATGCTTCCTCTCTCTCTACACCCCCCCACCCCATCATGACCCCAATTGATAGGATTTTTTTGTTCTTTGATGACTGATACCTGATCCCATCAACACCTTGTGATCACCCAAGATGGGGTGTTTCTTCCATGTGGACTTTGTTACTTCTCAGCTATATGGCTTCTTGCTTATCATCAAGCCTTTAAGACCCCAGATGCAACATCTTTTGATAGCAGGGCACCATGCGTTCTCTTCACATTTGCTTATGCACTTTTGTTTCCAGGAAGGTGACTATCATGGAATGCCAGTTTAATAAAACAAAGAGTTCTTGCATTGAGGGAGTATTTGGATAAAGGCTCAATCTATAAATATATGCACATACATATGCACATACATCTATTTCCCCATATTGTTAATTTTTAATGCTAGTCATAGGGTCAATAATGAATAGATATACATATATAATATTTAAAAGACTAAAGTATATTTTTAATGTTATAGAAATATTGTTTCTGCTGTCAAAAATAAAATTTTATTTTAAAATACTTCTCAAATGGAAACTATTATTAGGAATGACACTTTTTCCATTTAGCAGCTTTTTTCTTTCTAAAATTTAAAATAAATAGGTCATTATGTTTTGACAATTACCCTTGTTCTGCAGATAAGAAGAACCCTTCTTTTTTGACATCATGAAATGCCCTCTTTTTTGCAGAAGGAGTTTTATTACAGTAGAACCCTGGATGTCGACCCAATCCATTCTAGGAGCATTGAGGTGTGACGCATTCGAGCTACGAATCAATTTTTCCCATAAGAAATAATTGAAAATGCATGAATCTGTTCTCTGTCACTAAGTTTTACCTTAACCTTGCCTTTTTATACAAAACATTACCCAGAAATTTCAATGTACATAAATTCAGAGTTAAAAAATATAATTTATTTAAGAAACACTTTTAAAGTTTTTTAGAACTACAGAATAGCCCCTACCTTGAGATGGATGAGGATGTGGATCTGTGAACACAGGCGTGGAGAGGAGGTGTGGAGAGAGAGTCACTGTTTGGAAGGGAATCCCCTTCCATTAAATCAACTGGTAGCTGCTCTTCAGGAGCTTTTTCCCCCTTCTTTGTCCTTTTTCACTAAGCCCTGGCTGGCTTTCTCTTTAAAAAAGAGAGAAAAAAAAAAGTCTGCCTAATGTGGTCTGCTTTTAGCATTTTCTTAACTGTTTTCTAAAACGGTTTACAAAATTATCATCAACATTATTGCTAACATGGTAACCATTTCTTTATCTTAAGGCTTCTTTTTAAAAAACTCTTAGGATCTATGTTCTTAAATCTAAAAACAACTTAAAAAGTTACAAAAACTAAGAAAAGTTTAGTAAAACACCTGAAACAGCCACAGAAGGTTTAAACAATATGCATTAACAACACGACCTACCGCCGCGAGTGACCGAAACACGGATGGCTGTTATTTCAAGGGTCACGTGTGTCAGGTCGTTATTGCGATGTGCGGTTTGAACTCCGACGTAAAATTTTCTCGACATTTCACTTAGAAATCACATCATGTCGAGTGCTGATGCGGTCGAGTCCTGCGATTGATTCTACTGTACGCTACACGTGTCTTCCCGATGTTTGTACTCTTATTTCTGCATCACCTGGAGAACAGTCCCACAGGGGTGACAGGGCCTTAATTTGCTCCCTAAATTGATACTTCCGACATATTTCTTCCCCAAGGGAACTTGAGGCCGTCAATCTCAGAACTTCCACTTGCTTACCCTCGCCCGCACAGTCCCCTCTCTATGTGTGCCGCGCCCCATATTTGAGTGAGGGCTGCACTGGTCGAAGGGACTGGGGCGCGATACGAAAAGACCAAGTTCTTGCCTCTCCAGTTTCGAAGCAGATTACCACCGCCACGCACCACATGCCGTCAACCAATCAGGGGCCGGGGGGCGGGGCCTATACGGGGAACTGCCCTCACCAGTGTGCAGTTGTGAACTGTGCGCGCCAAGAAGAACCGTGAGCGGAGGCACGACGACAGGGCTCTCCATTCCGCTTCGGCGAGGGGCCCCTGCCGTCTTCGAGCTCCAGGGCCGGCTCCCAGCCACGGGACTGCGCCCGCGGCGACCCCGCCCACAGCCCCGCGCCCGGGGCCGGCGTCCAGGAGGGGGTTTACGACGCTCCACCGAGGGACTTTACGCCCCGGAGAGGTTTTACGACACTCCGCCGGAGGGTTTACGGCACTCTCTTGCCCCCTTGAGCTGCGCCATGTAGCGCCCCGCCGATCGACCTTCTTGTGCAGCGTAGGGCGCCTAGTCTAGG
>PVJH01032857.1:0-22234 GCA_004026705.1 Nesogale talazaci | reverse complement strand
AAAACCAATGTAATGGAAAGAAATTAAATGTAAAACCAATTTAATGTAAAGAAATCCTCAAAGCTGGACCAGTAGGTAACATTAAGTTAAATGGAGAAAATTGAATTTGTCAAGGATTTCACCTTGCTTGAATCCACAATGAAGGCTCATGAAAGCAGCAATCAAAAAATCTGATAAGACAGGACATCCCTCATGGACCCATAACCCTACGAATGACAACACTGGAGACACGGTGGGAATTGCGCCCAATCTGACCCCAACACCACTGAAGCAAAGCATTAAGCACGTGCAATAAAACAGCCAGGGGAGCACAGCAAGGAAATCTGAAGGAAACCAAAAACAGACTTTGGGGTCAGGGGATGGCACCCCATCAAATTCAAGCAGAAATCATTCCTACAGGTCAGCAGTTTTGAACTATTTACAGTTTTGAACTATTTAAAGGGGAAACAACCACAATGATAGACTTATAACTGTGGGGACGAACACCAGAAACATGGGTGAAACAGCAGTTGGGGTAAGATATGAAAATAATAATTTATTATTTTCTTTAATTAAATTAATTTAATTAATTTATTTTTTTTAGGCATCATTGCCCTCAGGTGGTGGGGGTAGGAGGCCCAGCCTTTGCTCCTGGGAGCTGGAATTGAACCTCCAACCCAGTGGGCCGCAGTCCCGCGCACAACCACTACGCCACCGGGGCTCAGCCATGAAAATAATAATTTATAAATTATCAAGGGTGAGGGACGGAGGGAGTGTCAGACAGAGGGGGGAAAAGAGGAGCTGATACCAAGGGCTCAAGTAGAAAGTAAATGTTTTGAGGATGAGGGCAACAAATGTACAAATGTGATTGACACTTCATGGTGGGCCCTATCTTCAGGGAATAAGGACAACTTCTGTTTTTCAGGGTTGGGGCAGGGGCTGATGCTGGCAGCTCCTAGAAGGCTATTGTAATCATTCACAGGCCTGGTTCTTGGTTCTCTCCCACTGCAGCTCCTGATCTTGGTGTTTGGGGTCTCGTCCAGTATGGAACGACCAGATTTTAACACTGGTAAAGTGGGACACCACTGATGAGGATCAGAGGGTGTAGGGGTGGGGGTGTTCTTGATTAAAAATTTGGTCTATATGGAGCAACAAAAATTGTCATAGAACATAAAAATAGTATTGTGATATATTTATTTATTAAATAAATAAAAATTAAAACACTAAGACTTTGATTGTACAATAGAACCACGCTACTAGGTTCTGCACCATTTTCACAACTGTTCCTATGCTTGAGTCCACTGCTGCAGTCACTGTGACCATCATCTCAAGGAGGGTCTTTGTTAGGTACAATAGTATAGGGAGGTTGGAGGTTCAAGCTATCGATCAGGAAGGGGTGGTACACTATACATGTTCAAAGGTCCAGGTGTCCTTTCCAGGAGGGCTGCACCTGGATTGGGCCACCCAGCCCAGGTGAATTCAATTCAGCCAATGGGGTCGACCAGGGTCGGTAACCATGCCTCCCACAGAGGAATTAAAAAGGCCAAAGGTTTTACTCTGGTGGTCTCTTTCCCAGACTCTACTGGTCTGTGGTCCTAGTAGTGGGTGGTGGGGGTGAGGGACCCTGTGGATCCCTGTGTAAACCTAAAATTTCTTCTGTCATAAAACTTGCTCGGATCGCAAAGCAGGTGTGGCAGGCATGTCCTCTGGTGACAATTTGATTTGAGTGTAGGGGTGGAGTCTAGCCTGTCAATCTGGAGATAGTCATGAGACCTCTGTGTGGGTCTGGCTTTCTCTGAGAATTCTGGGAAATCTCATGTTACTTCCCTCGTGGGCATGAGAGACCATCAACTCAGTCCCTGGGAGACGCTCTACTGACAAGATGGCAGCATGCTGATAGACCCTGACTTCTGGAGGAGCCAGAGGAGAAGCCATAAGCGTTTACCCTGATGGAACCAGGCCTCTGGGGCAAGAGAAACCACGTGAAGACTCCTGTCAGTGCTGAGATGCTTAAGAGGCCACATGGAGACTCCTGCTGAGATGCTTCTGCTGCCACCGGACACACAAGACTCTGCATCTACTGGCCTGTGGTAGCCCTGGGGTCTTTGCATGTGCTTCGTGAATCTGAAAAAGACTACAGACTGGTATCAGACATATGGGCTAATATCGGACTTATGACCTTGGACTAGACTGGGATGCTTTCTCAATGTTCATTCCTCTTGTATATAAACCTCTCCCATATGTACATATGCATGTTTACGAATTTGTTTCTCATTTCTACCCAGACTCTCACACCAGGCTTTGGCGTGAATTCTTTCTCCCACTGGGCCAAGGGCTGAGGTATAGACCGCTCCTCTACTTAACCAAGCATAAGCTGGCTCTATCTCCAGGGACCCGGATGGCCTCACAACATGTCCAAAAGACGCGAAAGGAAGTCTTGGCATCCTTGTCTGTCAAGAGCACAGACCATACTTCTTCCAAGACAGATGTTTGTCCTGTTAGCAGTCCATGGTACTTTCAATATTCTTCTCCAGCACCACCATTCAAATGCAACCATTCTTCTCGGGTCTTCCTTATTTAATGTCCAACTTTCATATGCATATGATGCAATTGAAAATACCATAGCTTGGGTCAGGTGCACCTTAGTCCTCAAATGAAAATTCTTGCTTCTCGATACTCTAAATAGAGATCTTGTGCAGCAGATTTACCCAATGAAATCAATGGTCAGAAGAAATTCAATGGAGGGTTAATCCACGTGAATTTTGGGGTTTCACTGTCATCCATGGCCTTCTGCAAAAGGGGTGCTTAGAATTTGCGCCCTAATACAGATCTGAGAGAGGGACTGCAATTTTTGTGGCTGCTGGGAAGACTGCTTACTTGGGCCAGGTCTGGACCAAAGCAGCCCCTTGCATCAGCCTCACAAGGAGATGAACACTCTGCTGAACTGTGTGACCCCTGTCTCTGGCATTTCACAGAGCTTATCTCTGTGAGGTAAGGTACAGCCCTTCTCCCTAGCATTCTGGCAATCAAGTTTGAAAAACAAGATGATTTGCTACCAGGTCATCTCTAGACCAAAAACTTGCAAAGGCATAACAAGAAACCTCCCTTTGCTTTATCAGCCCACAGACTTTTAGCTAGCGCTCTCTCTCTCTCTCTCTCTCTCTCTCTCTCCACACACACACACACACACACACACACACACACCCCATATATACATATCCCAGCACCCCCAGACACGGCTTCTTTAGCCTAAGTTCTTTTTCCTTGCCTCAATAAACCATTTCTGTACTTTTCATTTCTGGCTTAACCTTGTGTCCTTCCTGCGCCTACACACCTCCGCCTCTCACTAATGGTCGTTTGGAAGGCCAGGAGATCTGCAGTGGGGGGCAGAGCTCCCAGAGGTAACAGGTGCCCTGGATCTGGGTGCAGACACGCTGATGAGGGGGCATCGAAGAACCCAGAACCTGCCCGGTCCTCGCCTTTGATCTGCACACCTGCCTGTCAGGCCCTGGCCACGGAGAAAAGTGAACAAGGGCGATGTTGGTTGGCCTGATGGAACCTTTCATGGCAGCTCAGGGAGCCTTCTGGACTCCAGTTCAGCTCTGCGCCCCGCGCGGGCAGGATCCCATCAGCTTCTGGAGAACTGGCCTCCTCTAGAAGCAACTCTGGGGGCTTCGGGGAACCCACCTCCGCGCAGTGAGAGGGACCGGGCCAGGCCACCTTAGTGCGCCGCGTAATCAAGTTCCACTTTGCCGTGAGTGTGCGGGCAGGTAAAGCGGGCACGGCGGCAGGCACGCACGCACGCTGGCGTCCAGTCGCGGCGGGGGCGGGGCTCCAGGGTGGGGCAACGAGGGCGGGGCCGTGGCGGCGGAGGCGGGGCGCCCGCGAGCAGTCCTGGGGGCGGGACCGGGCGGGACGGGGCGGGGCGGCGGCGAACTGGGCGCCACAGCTGGGGCCGGCGATGGAGCCCGGCGTTCGGGTGGCGGCGCGATGAGCGGGCGGGCGCCGCCGGGGTCGGCGGGCGCCGCGGGCCCGGGAGGCGCGCGGGGGCCGCGGGTGGACGGGCTGCCGCCGCTGCCCAAGAGCCTCAGCGGGCTGCTGCACTCGGCGTCGTCGGGCGGCGGCGCGCCGGGCGGCTGGCGGCATCTGGAGCGGCTGTACGCGCAGAAGTCCCGCATCCAGGACGAGCTGAGCCGCGGGCGCGCCGGGGGCGGCGCCGCGCGCGCCCCGGCCACGCTGGCCAAGCCCCCCAGCTTGGACGCGGCCCTGGCGCTGCTCCGCAAGGAGATGGTAAGTGGGGTTCTGCCGCCCCCCCCCCCCGGCTTCTGGGCGCCGCACGCCGGGACTTGGGAGCTCGCCGAGGGCCGAGACCCAGTGTGGCCCCCGCTGGCTGGCTCCCACCCGCCCATTTCCTGCCAGCTCTGCCCTAGGCGTCCACCTCCCCAGCCGCGCTTTTGTTTGCCCTCTGTGTCCTTGCTTGCACTTTGCCCCGGGGGAGGGTCTCCCCACTCTGAGGCCAGCTTTCCGGGGCAGAGAAGCCTTGGCTGCCCGAGGCGCGGTCTGGGGTTCGTGGGAGAGCTCGCTCGCTTCTCGGCACTCCTGGAGAGACTTTCCCTTCTTCGGGGTAGTTAGGGACTTCGCACGCTTGCGTTTCCCTGCTTAGAAGTGGGCAATCTTTTGTCTGGAGTGAACAACAGATTGGAGAGGTTCCCCCCCTTCCGCCTCCCCCCGCCCCGCCCTGCCACCGTTCCCCAGCGCACTTTGAGGTGGAGTGTTCAGAATCCGATTGCCTCTTTGGTGCCTGTGACCCCACAGATGGCTGCAGAAGCAGAGCGCGCTAGCGGCCCCAACCTTTGAAGTCCTGTAAAGCAAAATTCCCAAATGCACTTGAAACGTCTGGACACGAGGTAGCTCTCCTTGCCTAGAATGAAGTCCACACGGGTTCATTGAATGCTTAGGGCTTGGTTTCTCTCAGCTGCAGAGAAGTATGTACTTTTTTGGGTGCATCCCCCAGTTTTCATTCGCATGCTTAAAATTGATCTTTCTTTTAAGTGGATGACGGTAAAACCTTCCTTTCTAGCCTTCTTGCTTACCCTGGCATCTCTATGCCACCTCCCTTTCTTCTTTAAGCCCTATTTGTTGTTGAGAATATAAACAAAACAGGTACCCTCCAGTTTTACCCAACTGTTGCTACACTTAAAATTTAGTGCCACTGATTACTTAACCTCCCTCATTAACATCAACTCCCTGCCCACTAAGACTTTTTATCAAAACTTTTCGGATTCTGTTGTCAGTTTGGTCCAATAGAGATCTTCAAAGGGTGTAGTGCTCAAAACAGACATTATTCTTTACCCAGCTAAGCTATTGGACTCTAAGACGATTTAGATCATTTTGGTTTCAAGTGTAAAGATGCCCTCAGGGCAATAGTTGCAGGCATTCATCTAGCCTCTCTGCCTCCAGTAGATGAGTCATGAAGGTTGGAAATTCTGTTCTGCATTTTGTCCCTTTTGATCAGTCTTACTCTATGGAGTCTTGGTAAAAATATTCAGGAGTGGAAGCAGGGTACTAACAACTTCTGGCCTCTTGGCAAAGGAGGCAATTATCTACACTTTCCATTATCTTCCTCCTATTCCAGACTTTGTTTTCCCAGGTACATGGAAACCACTTAACCACTTATGGTAGGTGTCTACTTGAAAACGTTTTCAACAAATTAGCTAGTAGAATAGAAGCTTTAAACGGTAAGGTGAGGCTCATTTACTATAATGTCTCATGAAACTATCAGCAATGATGCTTTGAGTGATAACCCATAAGTTCATTGGGAGAAAGGGGAGGATGTCCACTCCCGTAAGGATTTAACTCCCTAAAGTGGCAGATCTGTCCTTTCCCACTATATAGGATTGCTGTGAGTCAATCAACTTGATAGCAGAGAGTTTGAGTTTTTGTTTGATAAATATATCACAGTATTTGCCAGTTTAATTTTTAACTGGTGTACACCCTAGTAACAGCAATTGCAACAAGAGACTGTAAGCTTACCCTTATTTCACTTCTTATTTTCATCACTGTTAAATAGCCCCCTTCAACTCCTTTTCTCCTGCCCCTTGGTTACCACTAATGAACTTTGGTCTCTATACTTTTGCCCTTTCTAATCTTTTTCTGTAGGTGAAGACCTAAAATATTTATTCTTTTGTGATTGGACGTTAAGGACATGATGACCTAAGAAGCCAATCTAGTGTTTCCTTGGAGGGGGCCTGGAACAATCAGGAGGTGCTACAAAAGCAAAAGTTTTTGATTGAAGAGATGAGGGTGGTGTGGGCATGAGTCATTTTTTTTTCCTGAAAAGGGGGTGGCAGACCAAATAAAACTGAACCTTTGCTCAAGTTGTCCTTGTGTCATGCATCAAGACTAAATTTCTCCTACTGCTTGAGTCCTAGTCCATTGTATTGTGGATCACATTTCGTTTAGCCATTCATGTACTGGTGGGCATTTATACTATTTCTAGCTTTGGGCTGTTGTGAATGGTGCACCAATAAGCATTAGTTTTTAGTTTTTGGAGGAATTGCCACACTGGTTTCCATAACAGCTGTGCTATTTTGCTTTCTCACTAGGAATAGATTAAGGGCTCCAGTTTTCCTGCTCCATCCACTCTTTGTTATTCCCTGGTTTGTTTTCCTTTGTTCTTTTAAAAAAATCTTAACCATTTTAGTGGGAATGAAATGCTCTTTGATCTTTGATGGCTAGTGACCTTTTCCTGTGTTTGGTAGCCCTTTGAAGGTAGGTACTTTTTGGTGAAATGTCAGTTCAAGGCCTTTGCTTATTTTGATTGAGTTATTTCTCATTTTGTTAAGTTGGAGAACTTTTATGTGACTTTTGATTTTTAGCTGCTTGTCACATATGTAGTTCTGGAAATACTCATAGGAAGTTAGCCTTTTCACTTTTTTTGGTAGTCTTTTGGGGAACAGATCTCTAATGCTTATGGCCCCATGTTTTATTTGTGGCTGCTCTTTATGCTTTTATTAAATTAAACACTGTCATTGATAGCTAAACCTAATAGGATTGCCCTAAGAATTTCATCATTTTAAGTTGCATGTTTTAGTTAATACAGTTGGCATTTGCTTTTGCATATGGTATGGGGCAAGGATATGTTTTTGTTTTTCAGCATGTGTATGTCCAATTTTTCTAGCACCTTATTGAAGACTCTTCTTTCCCATTGAATGGGCATTGTACCCATATCCCAAACCAGTTGATTATAGTAGATGTGAGAATTTACACCCTCTCTCCCATTTAAACATCTCTTTCCTTTCATCTAATCTAGGATATGGCTTACCCCAGTGGCACTGTGGACTAGACAGATGGAAGACGAGGCTATCTGTCGGCCTGCAGAAAGATTGAGTGTCGGAATCCCTATAGGGCTTACATGATTTAGAATCAACTTGATGGCAGTGGACTTGTTTTGGTTTAATATAGAAAAGGTGATTTTCTTTAGGAATAAATTCACAAAAAAGGCTTATCTTAGGAATCATTTAGAGCATATTGAATTGCTGGTAAAAATTCCACCTAAGTATTTGGGGGGCACAAATCTACTTGTTTTAAAAACTAAATCTTCATTGAAAGCACCCATCTAACTTTTTTTTTTTTTTTGTGGGCATCACTGCTCTCGGTGGTGGGAGTAGGAGGCCCAGCCCCACTGCTGGAATTGAACCTCCGTCCCAGTGGGCCGCAGTCCCGCGCACAACCACTACGCCACCGGGGCTCAGCCCCCCATCTAACATTTTAAAATCATTTAGATACTGTTTTTCCAACCTGTAGCTGGCATTGGAAGCAATTTCTAATTCTTTCTGGTAGGATTTTCAAAGTGTTCAGCTGAACCTCATAAATTCCCAGCCAATTTTTAAAATGTATTCCAAGTTCACTGCCATCTAGTCATTCTAGTCCTAGGAAACAATTATTGACAACAGCATGTATAGCTGATGGATTGCATTTTAATTAGCTGAATCTACAATGAACATGTTTACAGTCTGAACTGGGGCCTAGCCATAAATATGGAGAAAAAGGAAGGACATTTCCCCCCCCCCCTCCACCTCCCCAGTGATTAAGTTCCTTACCTGATCAACAGCAACAGGAAATCCTCAGAGCCTTTCGTATTGTGAAGCCCTAGGTTATAGCATGACTCTGGTATTTTCCTGTGGTGGCTTGGGATTCCATGTACTATTACTGAAAGTGTTTTTCCAGGCCCCTCCTGGTGTGACTCAAATACAACCTTAACTTTATAATTGCACCTTGGAACAGAGCTTTCTCTCAACCTGACCATTTGAAGCACACAGAAAATAAACATCTGTCTTTGCTCGGCCTGATAGTTAGCTGAGATAACGATAACGATAGGGTTGACTACAGGCCTAGGTATGACTGTAGGCCTAGCCATGGCTATGGGCCCCGACATGTCATTTTCAAGATAGGTCATAAGGCCTTTAAAAATGTGCTGGCTTTTTAAGAATGTGTTTTACTCTGAGTGGGGACTGATTGGGAAGCTCCTGAGAAGGAGGGTAAAATAAGATGTGGCAGTTAATTTCTGAATTATTTCTGGACTATTTAACTTGAAGGTCTGGAGGTCAAATCTGTGCCAAGGGAAATTATTAAGATGGTCATGGTGGAATGGGATAAATATTTTAGAAGAGTCTCCCTAAAGAATAAGAGAGAAAAATGATACCAGTGGGCATCTAGAAGGCTTCTTTTCGAGAGGCTCCAGGAAGTGGCAGCATTTTTAAAAGGAGAAATGGAGTGGAGAAAGTGGTAAAGGCAGACAAGGAGAAAAGCCGATTGGCTAGTGCACGGTTACACTTCATGCTGTGTGAACGAGCAAGGGAGACGGGCTGCAGGGTGGAATGGGCCGGGAGTAGGTAGAAGAGGACTTCAAACAGGAGAATGGTGATCTGAGGAGTCTTTTGAGGAATTGATTTGAAAGCAGAGGTTGGTGGTGGAGGACTCATTGGGGAGAAGATGTGTGTGGAAGACGTGATGAGAGTCCCAGCAGCAGAGAGGGCTTAGATAGAAGGCTCAAATGGGAGAAACCTGCCCGAAGCAGCATTTGCAGAAATGTTGACTGAGTTTGCGATGGTAAGATGCTGAAAACAGAATCAAAGGTAGTTTAGGATTGTTAATGGAATATACAATTAAGAGAAATTAAAATTATAATCCTGATGTCTAGAGATTATTACCATTATTATTTGGGTAAGAATCTGTTTTTGCCCAGGGGAAAATTTAATCTATGTATCTTCTCCATGAGATAGATACTCAAAGACACAACGTAAAGAAAATCATATACTCAGGTAATTTAAGTGACTAAGATCACAGACCTAACCAAGTTGTCTGGGCTCCAAACTGTTTAACCGTTGCACCGCCTATAGATTCTTGCCTATTCTCTCTGATAGGAATAGGAAATGTACATTTGGTTGTTTTTATTTTCACACATTGTAAACCTTTTCTGTCAGGGGAGCTAGTCCCTAATCACGGATCCGGTAGGTGCAATTGTGCACCGATAATAAATAAAGATTATAGTAAAGTCATAGAATGACAGGGAGATGGGGGAGAGAGAGTGAAATAGACTCTGACACATTTCATGGTAGCATGCTCACCTCCTGGACGGCTGGTCGAGGAGTTGATAGTGGAATGAGAGGTCTTATAAGGGCAGAAAGGCTTCTTCTGTTCCTTGGTGGTGCTTTGAGCACCTGCTTTGAGCATTGTGATTTCAATTTCAAATCTTAACATTTTTTTTTTGTTTTAGTAACCCTTAGCTCTAAAAGTCTGTACCATTTGTGAGTCCTCATGCTGCCCTTAAATGAACCCACTTAAATTGTTAATAGGCTGTAGACCTAAAAACATTTTTAGATCGCGCTCAACAAAGTTTTATGGGGCGTTAGGCACAACTTGCAGTGGGGCAGACAGGGACGAAGAGGGAATACCGAGATGTGAAGAACGGTCTTGTGCCTGGGAGAGTCACACATGAGCACGGTTGCTTTCATTTGGACCAGTTCTCATTTTTCATGCCCGGACACTCATATTAGTAATAGAAGCTCAGTTTGGACTAACTTCTGCAAGTGGACAATCTATTAAAGGTGAAAACTTTAAAAAGAATGTTGTAATGTGTGCGCACTCGAAACAGATGAGAACCAGGCCTGCTGAGGAAACAGGACGTCCACTATATTCAACTCCCTCGTCACCTCCCCACCCTGGTTTCACTTGTCCTTTCATTTAAGAACATCACTGCCGGCAGCTTTCTGCTGGGAACCCGCCCCGAGCACATCATTACAGGTAGGCACAATCGCATAGCCATAATGAGTAAAGATTACGTAAAGTCATAGGCAATATGTGAGATAGAAGAGTGATTGAAACAGTGGACTCAGCCATATTTCAAGAAGATGGCTTACTTGAAGGAACTCCTAGGTCAGGGGATTATTTAATGTGGCTCTTCTAGCCAGTCTCCTGTTCTCACCAAACGGCCTTTTTTTTTTTGCATGGATATGGTAGGAAAGCGGAGGAAAATACAGATAGGATGCAACTGTGAATAACTGTGCTCCGGACTCACTGGAATCCCGTCTTGGGGCATCTGAACTGAACCCTCTGAGAAGCAGGAGGGGGTGGGGATCTCCCTACCAGCAATAGCCAGGCGTGGAGCACAGTCTCTGGACCCTGAACTTCCTACACAGTCAGAAGCTGGATTCTGAAGGCAGTGGTGACATCAGAGGAACAACAGCAGAACCAGAAGCCAGAACATTTCATTTTTCTACAAACGTTTTGAAGTCCCCTTGCAGATGACTCAGTTTTCTGAAATAAAACCAAGTTTGTCCCCGTTGTAACATTCTTGACTGAATTGGATCAGAGGGCAGACATGCCCTATGGCCTTGAATTCTGGCTCGTACTTCTCCGTGGTCTTCCCTCTCACAGAACTTTCATAGTGAAACCAGGCCCCTTTGAGAGGGAACTTGTGGAAGCAGTTGACTTCTGCTGAATCAGACTGCGAACATGCTATTTCCTCCTGTTACCCTCAATCCAATATTGCTTTGTTGTCCAGATTTCCATCTCCACATACAGTAAGCCACCACAAAATTCATAAAGAAATGGAGTCCTTGGACAGTTCCTTGCATGTATCTGCCACCACTTACTTTCAGTGATTAATTTCTTGTCCATAACATTTTTCAATTCAGGTGGTGAGCTTTTGCTCAGAAGGTTCAGCTGTGCCTTTTGTTTGTTTGTTTGTTTTTTGTGGGCATCACTGCCTCTGGTGGTCGTGGGCGCTACCCAGCTGTCGCTGGATTTGAACCGCCAAGCCCGCGGCCTGCAGTTCCGCACTCAACCACTTACGCCACCGGGGCTCAGCCCCAGCTGTGCCTTTTGTATGTTGTCTCCAACTGAAGGTATAGTCATAAGATTTAAAGAACTGGAAGATATTTTTCATGCAACATTAAACTTTTATCTGTTACTATACGTACGTGGAGAGCACTCTATTTAATGTGTATTGGCATGTGAACTCTGGACATTGAATAAGGAGGACCAAAAAATACAATTGAATTATGATGCTGGCGAAGGATACTGAAAGTAACATGGACTTCCAGAAGAACAAACCCATCTATCATGGAAGAAGTGCAACCGAAATGCTCATTAATTAGAAGAGAGGACGGCGATACTTTGTCTCACTTACTTTGGACATGTCAGGAGAGACCATTCCCTGGAGAAGGACATCATGCTTGCTAAAGTAGCAGGACAGCAAAAAAAAAGGAATCCTCTGGACCCAGTGGATTGATGCAGTAGCTGTAACGATGGGCTCAGACAGCACAGATCTGAGAAGCCTTTCCCTCTGTTGTACAGAAGGGTGGCTGTGAGTCAGATCAAACCATGCCCCCCTAACAACACAATTTTCAAAAAGAATTTTACAAATAGCAGACCTCTTCTGCATTGTTGTTGGGTTGTTAGAGCCTGTTTTGGTTCCACTTCATTTACAATGCCTCCCAGTAGAACAAGCCAAGACATTTCTGGGTACAGTGAGTGAGCAGCAGACCGTGGCCCTGGGCTCTTGCTATTGCTCTTGATCGTTGAGGTCAGGTGGGCGAGGACACCAGGAGAAACGCCAGGCTCCAGGATCCCAGTGCAGTTTACTACCACCAAGACCTTTGGAAGCTTTGCAACTTTGGTCCTGAAACATTCCCCGGAAACTCCAGAGGACTGTTTGAAAATCAGGTTTTTCATGATTTTGTAGGAAACTGTATCCCACAGGCTCCATTAGCAGGAAGCCAGTTCTAAACTGTCTAGGCCAGATAGATATTTGCCCCTTCTTGCCCAATGTCATTCTTGAGAATCCTTGCCTCCGATTTGTCTGATTCTTTGCCTAATGTTCCCGATGGTTCCCGATGATAATAAGTCATGGCTCCTAAAGGTTGTTTATGCTTTCCTTTCCCTACAAACACAAAACCTTGACCTTCTTTATGGTCATATTGAAATTCTCTAAAGCCTTGAGCCAGCCTAGGTTTGTGAGAGCTTGTCGTCCTCAGAATTCAGGGAGGGAGATCAGATCCCCCCATGTCTGAAGGCGTGAAGATGGGCGGCTCTGTGCTTCAGGGGTCATGTCTGTGAAACGCCACACCAGTTTCAGCTAGCAGAGGTGGAGAGAGGAAGATTACATATGGAGAGAGGCTGTTTGGTGTGTTTTTGGGTATGTCGTCTAGCCTTAGAGTTTGGAATAGCATCTTCAGTTGAAGAGAAACAGGCATAGATAAACAAAGGTACAATGTAAAAGAAAGCAAAACAAGATCTGTGTTGTCTAGGGGAAAATGCAAATATTGAAAAGACCAGTAGGCCTAGAGTTTGGGAGAAAAAAGCCTTTTGTGCACTGCTGGTAGAAGTGTCAAGTACAATTTTTTTTTAGGACAATTTGAAATACCTACGAAATTTAATGTAAGTCTGCTCTTTGACCTCATGACTACCGTCATGCATTACAATTTTAAAATGTTAGCGAAGAAACGGCTCGTTAGTGAGGTCACAAAAGGGCTGTAAATAGTACATGTAATCTATTAGCTTCACATAACTAAAGTCCCTGACTAAATCTTACAGTGGTAGAAACATAGAATTATTTTCTTGGGAGTTGTATGAGCCCCCAATAAAATGATCCATTTAAAAAAATATATTTTCTGATTAAAAGGGGTCCCGATCTCATCATCATATGACTGGAGATTTTTGTAAATTTTATTGATTTTGTTGTTGAGGATATGCATAGAAAAACAAACACCAGTTCAAAAGTCTCTACTTGTGTGGACCATTTAGTG
Source organism: Nesogale talazaci (assembly GCA_004026705.1). Taxonomy (NCBI): domain Eukaryota; kingdom Metazoa; phylum Chordata; class Mammalia; order Afrosoricida; family Tenrecidae; genus Nesogale; species Nesogale talazaci. The sequence goes on along the minus strand of PVJH01032857.1, from coordinate 8,945 downwards.
GCGTTGACTATGTTCCTCAACATTTGTAGCCATTCTCGCCTTGTTTTTGAGTCATCCCTCTCTCTCATTACCGTCAACTCCTTGCCCCCTCACTCTCACTGCCATCCTGTCGACTTTGACTCAGAATGCCATGTGAATCCCTGAGACTAAATCTTGACACTAGTATAAAGTGACCAGATTTTAAGCGGGACACTATTGACCTGGGAGGGACGGAAGGGGGCCTGGTTTTCTTGATGAACAATTTGGTCTATATGGAGCAACAAAAATGTTCACAGAATGCAAAAATAGCATTGTAATGTATTTATTTAATTTTAAAACGCCATGGGACAAGTTCTTAAAAAGCCGGACGTCTGGTCACCTTCCGACTGGCAGAAAGCGTCATCTTTTGTATGGCAGCCAGTGGATTCAAATGGCTGACCTTGCAGTTAGCATCCCTATACTTAACCAGTGTGTCACCAGGGCCACTGCCCCTTCAGCATTTGCTTTAACCTTCGAAGTTTGTGCTGTCAGTTCTGCTGGGTGGTTCTTAAAAGAGCCGGATGCTCAAGGCAGACATTTTACTACCAGTTAAGCTAAGCCGTTAATCAGTTTTAAGAAGCTTTCAGGAGGTGTTTTTGCTTTGTTTTCAGAGGTTTATGCATTATCCATGCTCCAAGAAGTCTCGAGCCCATGAGACTTAGAAATTCTCTTCTTCATTCCCTCCTTTGTGGTCCGGATTCTTCTCTGGGATCTTCAGTAATGCTAGCCAGCTGCCATCCCGTTCGGAGTCTCCCGGCAAAGGAGGTAGTTGTTCACTGAGGCAGTTAGGCACACATGCCACCCCCCCTCCTTTTGTTGCTAGAGGTGAGCAGGTACCAAGACCCCACTTAAGTCTAACAAACCAGGAGCCAGAACAAAAGCACCCACCAGGTTATTAGGCCAATTAACCGGGATGTTCCATGAATGAAACCATTGCCTTAAATCTCCAAACTAAGCAACCAAATCTGGTACAGTGTTTAATTATACATAAGCAGGCTCAGCAGCTACTGTTGGTTGTTGTTGTTGTAAGTGTGTCTGTCTCACAGCTTTTGCCAGTTTAACTTTTCACAGGTGCACAGCTTAATGACAGCTGTCCCAGTTGGTTGTCGCGTCCTATCCTTGCTTGAGGTAATGTTCTCCTCACCACTGACTTGCCACCATCCATCCTGTTTCATCCAGAAACCCCCTAAATTCCCTGCCCTGCAGTCAATTCTGACTCATGGTGGCCCTCTGGGCACAGAAAAATTGCCCCTGCAGGTGTCTGGGATGGGAACTCTTATTAAGGGAATAGAAAGCCCTCCCTTCTCCCCCTAACCAACTATTAACAAACGTTTCCTTTATATCTTTGGTTTTACTTATCTTTTTTTTTGGTTGGGGGAGGGCATCACCGCCCTCTGGTGGTGGGAGTAGGAGCCCCAGCCTTTGCTCCTGTGGAGCTGGAATTGAACCTCCATCCCAGAGGGCTGCAGTCCCACGTACAACCATTACGCCACCGGGGCTCAGCCCACTTATCTTTTTACGTGACATCATTGTATGTGTGTATGTACTTATCGTTCACCTATTCATCTGTGATGGGCATTTAGCTTGTTTCCACCTTCTGTGTATTGTGAACGGTGCTGTGTTGAACACCACTACTAGTCTCTTTATAGTGCCTTCATTTGAGTTTTTTTGTTTTGTTTTGTTTTTTGGGGGGGCATCACTGGTCTCCGGTGGTGGGAGTAGGCGGCCCAGCCCCACTGCTGGAATTGAACCTCCGTCCCAGTGGGCCGCAGTTCCACACACAACCACTACGCCACCGGGGCTCAGCCCTTCGTTTGAGTTTTCTAGGTGCACACCTAGATGTGGAATTGCTAGGTCATATGGTACTTCTGTTTTTCGTTTGGACTTCCAACAGTGAATGTGAAATACTTTTTGTATTTACTGGTATGGCATGTATGAATTTGTAGTCCATCTCTGCATGCTTATTCAGCCATTGTTCTCAGAAGGAAACCCTGGAAGTTTCCTTGTAAATTAGTATATATTCATACAGCAAGTCAGAACATTGAGAACAGCCCCAAATAAAAATCATCCTTGATAAACCATGGTGAACACCTATGTTCTCTACATCGGACGGCACAGCTTCCTGGTCAGAAGCATCTGTTTGGAGCCCTATATAGGTCTGCTTTCAAATCCCTGTGCTGCCATTATTAATTAATTATGTCATCTTATATTAATTCCTTAATCTTTCTGTGTTTCAGTCTTCTCATCTTCAGAGTAAATAAGAGGATTAAATAGGTATGTAGCACTGAAATGATTGTTTTAGAGCAGCGGTTCTCAATCTGTGGGTTGTGACACCTTTGGGGGTTCAAGGATCCTTTCACAGGGGTCGCCTGATTCAGAAGAGTAGCAAACTTACAGTGATGAAGTAACAACGAAAATAATTTTATGGTTGGGGAGGTCACCACGACATAAGGAACTATATTCAAGGGATGAGGCATTAGGAAGTTTGAGAGCCATTGTTTTTGAGGGACTTAATAGACATTTGAGCATTTAGCTGGTCAAAATCATGCAGTATTTTAAGACTGTCGTCAGGGGAGCCAACCCCTAACTTATTATCACAGGTCCAGTAGGCGATAATAAGTAAAGCTTATAGTAAAGTTATAGAAAATATGAGAAACAGAAGAGAAATTAAAATGATGGAGTCAGACACATTTCATGGTAGCAGGCTCACCTCCTCGATGGACAGGATCTCAACCAGTACAGGCATGAAACGGGGAACTGGAGAGAGCAAGTTTATTGCTAACCAAGGGTCATATCTACTTCAGAGGCGTGATTGCAGGTAACCACACATGTCACAGGGAGGGACTATACAATGGACATACACATCACAGGAAGGGGATGTATCATAGGTATAAGTGTGGCTGGAAGGGGATGAGCAAGGAGGTGTGCACATACTAGGAAGGGGAGGGGCTAGGGCAGGTGTACCAAGAAGGGCAAATCCTAGATTCAGGATGGCCACCTAACCTTGGTCATCTTTGAGTGGGCTTGACCTCCCTGGGCTCCCACCAGGAAGTAGTCTACTACTCTCCTTCTCAGAAGGGAGTGGGCCCTACCTAAGGTGGGACAGGCTGTGCAGCCTGATTGCTCTAGATGGCTGAGAACCCTTGGGGAGAACACGCCTGCTCTTCATCTGTTGACCTCTAAGTGTATGGTCAGGTATTGGGGGGAGACAACGTGGGAGAAATCATTCTGTTTCCCCCCGCTTGTCATAGATACTGCCAGTTCCTCAGAAAAATGTTACAGTAACATAGTCCTAGAAGTGCACACCTATTTGTTGCGTGCTCTCATTCTTTTAGAAGTATTGCTAATTTTATAGTTAGCAATAACATTCCTGTTGGGAGGCAGTGTGAAGCAGTTTGGAAAGGTCCCCTGAAGCGTTCCTCTTTCCATAAGTAGTTCTCTAACTAACCAGAGTCCTTCATCTTGTCCCTGGGAAACTAAACTAGGGAGGGATGTTTTGTGGGTAAGTTCTGGAGAGTGCTGAAGGCAGGTGCTTTGAAGTTCCAGTGGTAGGAAGCTTAGCAGACCATCCTGTCTTCTCAGAGACCGGAACAGAGGGTGCCTGCCCCTGGCCTGGCCCAGACCCGGAGGGTATTTGTTTTAGAGAGAATTCCAGTCGGACTTACAGAGCACAGCCATTGCAATTCCCTGTTTGACTTCCTCTCCTGATCCTTCTCCCTTGTGGAGACAGGAGGAAATAACACTGGTTGTTTTGTGTTTGTTTTTTTCTTTCCACTCGCCAGTGTCTTTGGGAAGAAGCTGTCTTTGTTTATGTCTCTACAATTTACCGACTTTGTGTGTGTGTGTGATCACTGCCCTGGTGGGAGTAGGAAGCCCAGCCTTGCCCCTGGAGAGCTGCTGGATTTGAACTGTCAACCCTGTGGGCCACAATCCCACACACAACCACAAGGCCACCAGGGCTCAGCCCACATTTACTGACATTTGCAACAGTAACAACATTTTTTATTTTTTATTTTTATTTTTTTTTTGGGGGGGCATCACTGCTCTCCGGTGGTGGAAGTAGGAGGCTCAGCCCCACTGCTGGAATTGAACCTCCGTCCCAGTGGGCCGCAGTCCCACGCACAACCATTACGCCACCGGGGCTCAGCCCAGTAACAAAATTTTTTAAAAGACAATTTTCCTTTTTTGTGTGTGACAATTTTCTTTTTTTCTAAAAAAAAAAAAAAAAAAAAAAATCCGAAATTTTTTTGTTTGCTATCAGCAAACAGTTCTTTTCATTCTCATAAGTCTTGTTTCTAATGGTAATCCTTCCAGTGCAAGTTTTAAAATGTGAAGGACAGGACCTCCTCTCTGCTACATTTGTCAAAATATTCAGAGTTTTAGTGACCTGACACCCACTGGAAACCAGCTGCCTGTAAACCTCTTAGTAATTTTTAAAGACTTATTATTGTGAATTAGAAGAAGACAGAAGCTTTACATTCAGCAATCCATACACATTTGTTTCAACCTATTATTCCTTGGGAAAAAACTATCTAGTAAAAGGAAACCATTGCCAGTGTGGTTGGGCATTGTTTGATCTCTTTGTGTGGAGGATTGATAACCCCCCTGGGAGAGCAACGGGCAGGGTCTGGGGAGAAGACACAGATGGGAGGGGAAGGAAGCAGGAAGCCTGGACAAAGAGAGGGGAAGGAATGGTTTTAGCAGTGTACAGCAGTAGTAACCAGTTGACTGTTCTGTTTCTCTTTAAAATGTTTAAATTGTATAAATTTTAAAGAATGTTTAAAATGTATAAATTGCACAGGCTTAGACTTCTGTATTTTTCTGAAATTAGCCAAACTGGGGTTTTAAAAAATACGTTTTTTAGGACAAAGCTGTATTTTCTAAATCCACCCATGAATGAAAAGACCATCCCTCCTTCAAGACCGCAACACTATGACTACAGACTCCCTTGTTCGTAGAGTGGGGACTGTGGTGGCCATTAGTGAGTTTGCAGAAGCACTTTGTACTGCCCTTCTTTTCCTGGAGGAGGAGAATTCCTTGTTGACGAGTGGTTCCACTAGCTCTTGAGCACAGCACCACAGGTTCAGTTGCTCACTCTGGTCCTTCTCGCCCCTGCACAGGTACACAGACCCATGTGCCTTCACGGTGAGAGACTTGCCTTTGGGGCAGTCTGCCATTTGTCACACTCTCTGCAGCTCACAACAGATGACACCAACATAAAGAGCATTTGACAGGAAATTTGATTTTGCTGTGTCGATGCGCTGTATGTAGTCAGGCAACTTCCAGAAGACCATCTTGGGATACACACACAAAGACCAGCCTGTTCAGTCCTGGCCTCCAGCTTCAAAGCTTCCCATACCTGCCCAAGGGCTGGTCGCCAAGGGTCAGCAGGTCCTGATGGTTCTGCTGCCAGCCCATTTCTGTAGGCGGATGTGCCTTGAGAGAATGCCTCTGATCTGAATAGCTGGACCTTAACATTACCTTTTGTGGCCTGCTCCTCGTGGCATTGCCTGTGCTGAAAGAGCCGCAGAGGTAGGGTTGCTGTGTCAAATGTTTGTCCACTGCACTTGCAGAAAGATGACCAGTGGCTGAGAATAACAACTGTCAAACAGCAGAGAGAGAAAGTAGAGTTCATTTGAGGCCAAAGCAATCAAAGTCTGAAGGTGGAACAAAAAACGTATTTAGCTAGGCAGTTGAAGAGGCTTAGAGATGAAAGAGGGGTAGCCTTCACTTAATGTTTTCATGAGATGCCCTAAGCCCTAAGAATAGATTCAGACCAGGGTATATGGAATGCTGGCTATTTGTTTTGAGAATAGGTCAGGGAAACTTTGGTTCATCAAAAGACTACCAGGAAGGTGTCAAGACAAGCTGAGTAGGACACTATCTTTGTAAAACCATATATCCAATTAAACTATATCTATATGTATAAACTTAGGCAATCCTCCTGGTGCTCTCAGGGAAATGATGGGCTGCTAACCACAAAGTCTCTACCAAGGTTCTCTGCTGACCTGCAGAAAGATCACGCTATATGCTTCTGTAAAGATCCACAGCATCAGAAAGCCTACATGGGGCTGCTACTAGTTGGATGTATAAAACTTAGATATAAACCTTGGAGAGCTTAACAACAAACCTTTTCATGAAGTGGGCAAATGACTTTAACAGGCATTTTCACCGAAGAGCAATCAAATGACCACCAAACACTTGAATTAGACACTCAATGTCACTAGCCACCAGAGAGATACAATTCAAAACTAGAGTGAGATACTATTTAATTTTCACTAGAATGGTTACGATAAAGACAAACACACATAAAAATAATGGGGGGCAATGTTGGTGGAAATGTGGGGAAATTGGCACTCATCCATTGCTGATAGGAATGCAAAATGTGAAAGACACTGTGGAAAACACAGGCAATTCCACAGTTCCTCTAAAACCTTGGTGGGGGGGCGGCGGCGGGGATACACACCACGACTATAATCCAGTAATTTCAATTCTAGGTTTACACCCCCAAGACTTAGAAACAAGACTTTAAAAGGGATTTGTGTATTACTGTTAATTGCAGCAGTACTCAACTTAGCCCAAAGTCAGTTGGAAACAATTAAAATGGCCCTCAGCAGATGAAAGGCTAAACAAAATGTAGTACATACATACAGTACTACTCACATATTTGGAGAGGTGAGGTCTTGCTCCATGGTGGTACCAGATGGATGAAGTTTGGAGACAACATGATGAGCTAAATTAGTCAGTCACAGAAGAACATGTATCATATGATCTCACTTGTATAAGAAGATGAGAACAGACAAATGTATAGACACCAAAGTTTATTAGGGAGGAGAGAGAGAAGGGAAAAATCCAAACCAAACCAACACAGTTGACTCCTAGTGACCCCATAGGCAGGGTAAACTGGCTCTCCAGAGTTTCTTTGACTGTAAATCTTCTTTTTTTTGGGGGGGGGGGCGGGGTGGAGGAGGTATCACAGCCCTCTGGTGGCCGTGGGCGCTACCCAGTGCTACTCCTGACAGCCACCACTGGATTTGAACCGCCAAGCCCACAGGCCACAGTCCCGCACTCATCCACTTACGCCACTGGGGCTCAGCCCTTGACTGTAAATCTTTATGGGATATTAGCCTCAACTTTCTCTCTCAGAGCAACTGGAGAGTTCAAATGGTATGCCTCTAGAACTTCAAGAAAGGAAGGTGATGTTAATTGATTCTGAAGTACTGACGTTTGGTTTCTGGTGATGAAAAATCACATTGATTAAGGGTAGGGTTGCACAGCTGATTATTATTGTAAGTGGTGACAATAAGCTGTAAACCTGTGAAAAGTTGAATCGGCAAAAATTGTGTGATAAGCATATTTACAACAATGATAACAATAAAAGAATGACTGTAGTTCCTTAGTTTGGAAGTTTAAAGTTATTGTTTCAAGCACCATCCCAGTTTATTAGCGGAATAGTGTTTAATGCTTCTACTCTACTGCTTAGTTCATTGCACAGTGCTGTGCCTGGGGTTATAAAAGCTTGTAAGTAGTCATCTTGAGACACAGCATTTGGTCTCTAGTTACCTGGAAAACAAAAGAAGATGGAACGTCAGGAATAGGAGGAGAATGTGTAGCTAATTGCCTATACTTTACCATGAGACCAGAAGATTCGGAGATGCTGGCTTCTATTACTGAATATTCTTGCCAAAGTTTCCACAGAAGAATCCTGATCAAAAGGGATAGAGTGCAGAACAGAATTTAAACTCCTCATGATCATCTTCAGAGGCTGGATGAACCCCTGAGACTAGATGCTTGAACTAATATTTAAACCTGAAATCAAAGAGTATTCACTAAAGTCTTCTTAGAACCAAACAATGGCTTAGCTTAACTAATAAAAGGTATCTGAAAAAAATTAAAAAAAAAGTATCTGCCTTGTGCATAAGAGTGATCTGAATGGGATCAAATTGACAACAACCACTGGAAAGTCTTGGAACTTGAGTGGGACAGGGAGTGTGGACATTAACGAGAAAGGAGTGAGAGATTCAATGACTTGAAGAATGTGTCAGCATCACAGAATTGGACTTGTAGAAACTGTTGAATTGGTGTATGCTTTGTGGTGCATATTCCTAACAACAAGGTAGTAGAAGTGGTAAAAGAGCCCCCCCCCCCCCAAAAGAGCCGTAGAAGAGGCCGAGTTTCCTGGTGATAGAATTACATGTTCTCAGTTCATCACTCACTTCATGTCACGACAAATTTGTAGATTTCTAATCAGTACGTAATAGTGTGTGAGTTACCTGAAGAAGGTAGCCCCCAGAAGCTGGGCTGTGGGGGAAGGACTGTCACTCAGGCATGGGCATGTATGTGCGCATGCACATGTGTCAGCCTTTTCAATTCCACAGTCGGTTGTGTAATATATTGAGTGGCAAGAACCACACTGCATTTCTAGATAGGTCAAACCTTTGTTTCTGGGACAGTTCCACCTGATGCCAAGGCTGCTTTGTTAGTCGTCTGACGGCTGCAAAGGGCCGGGACACAGTTCGCTTTGCTACCCACTCCCCCGCCTTGTGCTGGTCTTTGGTAAAACTGAGGAGGTATGTTGAGAATGACACCTCTGTAAAAATCAAATCCCACTCCCGTGATTTCACAAGTATGTTGATCAAGCCAAACCAGTTTATTATTAATTCTGTTTCACCAGCTGTTCTGACATTGCCTGCATATGCAGAACTTCATCCTGACTATCCCCTGGAACTAGGTCAGAGCTCACCACTTAAAGGGCTCAATGAATCTTCCTTACTGCCAAGTCTTCAGTAAGTAGACTGCTTCACTTACAAGCTTGTGGGCTCTAACACACTAATTTTTATCAAAAGGCTGTACATTCAGGATTTCTCACTAACCCTTCAGGATGGTAGCTGTAAACTTGGGGGTCCTTAAGGCACTACCCACTACCT